>LFYR01000555.1:372316-441320 GCA_001185155.1 Zostera marina | reverse complement strand
TCGAAGTTTGTTCAAAAAGTCGATCTCATTTCTCCCTGGAAATGTCGACGTTGTACAAAAGTCGATCCCATCTTTTTCTGAGGATGTCGATGTCGTGCGATTGTTGACTCTATCCTTTCCTGAAGATGTCGAAGTTTGTTCAAAAAGTCGAACTCATTTCTCCCTGGAAATGTCGACGTCGTACAAAAGTCGATCCCATCTTTTTCTGAGGATGTTGATGTCGTGCGATTGTTGACTCTATCTTTTCCTGAAGATGTCAAAGTTTGTTCAAAAAGTCGATCTCATTTCTCCCTGAAAATGTCGACGTCGTACAAAAGTCGATCCTATCTTTTTCTGAGGATGTCGATCTGAATAGTGCTGGAATGTCGATCCTGTCTTTCTCTTTTGATGGTTTCGAATTCCTTGATAAATGTCGACGTCTATCCCCCTTCTGGGAATGTCGATCTGAATTTTCTGTGGAATGTCGATCCTGTCCTTCTCTTTCGGAAGGTTTCGAATTCCTTGATAAATGTCGACGTCTATCCCCCTTCTGGGAATGTCGATATGAATTTTCTGTGGAATGTTGATCCTGTCCTTCTCTTTTGGAAGGTTTCAAATTCCTTGATAAATGTCGATACCTTTGTTCTGAAATGTCGATGCCATCTGGTCGGATTTTAGGTTTTTTCGCGAATTGGGTCGTCTTGGGCCTTCCGGACCCGTGGGCTTTTCGGCCCAATGGGTGAACCCGGATGAACAGTGCCCGCGACGGTTCGTCTTCGACTTTCCCCTATAAATAGCGGAGGGGGAATCATTTGTTTCCCACCTACTTCCTTCGCTCCGAGTGATCGACTTTCTTCGCATCGACTTCCAGTTTCTCCGCTTCGACTTCCAGCGTCTCCGCCTCGTCTTCCAGCGCGCATAAGGCTTCGACTTGAGCCTTGGAGGTGCAACTTTCTGGGGTCCGACTTTTGTCGTCGGGCTCTTCTGAGGTTGCACTGGGTTCGACTTCCTTGAGGTCCGACTTTTCTTAAAGTCGGTCCTTCTTCGAAGTTGTTCCCCTTTGGACTGTGGTCCGACTTTATGAAGTTTGACTCCTTGTCATCGACTTTCCAAAGTTGGATCCATTTTTACTGGGATCGACTTCCATGGGTTTAGCCTTTGCTTTCCCGAAGTGATTCCTTTGGTTCGACTTCCTGGAGTCCGACTTTTGTCGTCGACTTCCTTGGGTCGGATCTGCTGGGATCGACTTTCTGAGACTTTTGTCATCTGAAGATCGATTTCCCTGTGATTGACTTCCCTTGTGTTAGTACGATTCCGTGAAGTCTGGAACGACTTTCTCTTGGGATCGACTTTTGCAACCTTAAAACAATTAAACTAACTGTTATGATTTGTGTGCAGGTTGTGATCATGTCTTCTGATAAAAACATCCAGCAAGATCTTCCTCCTAACGAGGAGCGGACTATTATTGTTAGCCCTCAGGTTGAGACTTCTACTGCCGTGGTTGAGCCCACAACTGAGCCGCTTTCTTCCTCCCCTGTTGGAAGTAAGCGAAAAGTTCTTTCTGCTCGCCGTACACGAAAGTCTGTACCTAGTAAATTACTTTTTTTCTTTTTCGTAACTTACCTTTTATTTGTTTGTAGGTTCTTCCCACTCTTCCTCGAGTTCGAGTTCCTCTAGCTCAGGGTCTTCTTCTACATCCAGTTTTAGAAGTTCGGGTTCCTCCTCTTGTAGTTCCTCTTCTCCTGAACGGGATGTAGAAGTTGGGGGCACTCCTCCTTCTATTACTAGGACTCCTCCGCCAACTGCCATTGTTTTGGCTCCCATTCCTGAGGACGTCCCTGTCATTGAGGTGCCCTCCCTGGCTACGGACAATTCTACTCAACTTTCTCCCGAAGTTTGTTGTCAGAACCTCCATATCGTAGAGCACTCTCCCTTAGGTTATCCTCCTGAGACAGAGGAGAAGTACCCTTTTCCTTCTCCCCTTGAGGAGAAAGGCGCCCCATCCTTCTATCGGGAGATGGATGGCTCTTGGCGTCAGTGGTCCGTTCTCCTCCGACACGGTTTCCATGTTGTCCCTATCCTCGATCGGGGCGAGTATGGGACTGGGTATGGCTCCTTCTGCTCTGTCTCCCTGACTGACATTCCAGACTACCCTCTGTCCTCGAATGCGGGTAGATGCTCTAATACCCTTTCTTTAGATGCTGCTCAAAGAATTTTACGGGGGTTAGAGCTTAGAGAGAGAGAGTGTACTAGGCCTACCCTTCTGAGAACACCGGTGATGTGCCCCCCTATTTTATGCTGGCATTTCACCGTATCTACTTCACTAACTTTCCGATCCTTCAGATCCCTTCCTTGGTTAGTGAAATTCTTTTGTATTCTGGGTTGTGCATCTCTCAAATGGGTGCCGCCTTTTTCTTTTATGTCAAGGGCTTCATGAATGTCCTTAGAGATGCTGGTATAATTCCAACTGCTCTGCTGTTCTTCCACTTCTTCTCCTTTCAAAATCCGAAGAAGGGCAGCCCTTTCATTGCATGTGCCAGCCGTGCCTCTAGTGTTCAACACTCTGCTCTTTTGAAAGATCCTCCGACTAGGCGGAACAAGAGCGAGTTTATTTTTGTGAATTGCAGGCTATGTCCCGGTAGCCGATTTCTTCCTACATTCAGTAGTGATCGTAGGCCCACTCCCCGTCATGTTTTGACCTCGGACGAGGGAGCTTTTGTACAAAGGCTGGTCTTCCTTCACCCCATCGCTGTACCTGTCGGTCACGCGATAGATGATACCTTCAACCGACAAGGTCCTCCTTTGTTTGTTTTCTCTTTTTTTACTTACGTGCATTTTTACTAACTCTGTTTTTTATTTCTCGCAGATTTTTATATGCACAATCCTGGAGGTGTCCCTGAACGCGTGGGACAAAATGAAACAGGCACAAAACATGCACCTGCCTCTAAGCCCTCTGACGCCCGACACCTGAGGCGTCGTGCTCATGCGCATGCTTACCAGGCTGGTTCCCCTCCTCCTGCCTCTGAGGGCCAAGTTAACGAAGAGGAGGCAGCCATGGAGACTCCCCCTGCTCAGTCTGCTGCTTCCAGACTTGCTTCCTTCTTCCGTTCGCCGGAAGAAGAGGGTGAAAGAAATGCTGGGAAGGGAGTCCAGCCGAAGGGATCGGAGGGAAGACAGAGCCAATCTGACAAAAGGAAGACCCCTCCGCCCAGAACTGACCCCTCTCCTTCGAAAATATCGAGGAGGCACTCCCCAAGGCGACGAACTCCTCCTCGACGGAGGTACCATGTTGGGGAGTCCTCTCGGGGTCGATACCCGTATGCTTCTACCCGGGAGACTTAGATGTCGGGGTACCGAGGTTCCCATCCTCATAATTATGGGACCAAGTTTTTGCATACTGCTGATACGGATGCGACCCGATCTACGTTGCGGGCTATCTCCTACTATCCGATGGATCGACTTGTCGAGGAAGTCGGACAGAATCTGAGCAACGTAAGTACTTTTGTTTTTATTTTTACAATGAGCCTACTCTTACTTCTTCTTTTTTACAACTCGTCCATTTGTTTCAAGGTCGCTTCTCTTCTTTGTCTCGTCTCCGTGATTATCAATATCTGTATGATGAGTTGAAGAGGGTGAAGCGTAGGTGTAAGGACTTGGAAGCTGAAATTAAGCAGAAGGTTTCGGATGCCTCTGCTCTTTCTACAACTAATAAGAAGTTGGCTGAGGATTGGTCCGCTCAGCATAAACTTCTAACTGATGCGAGGCAAGATCTCTCCAAGGTCCATGGGGAGTTGGGGGCTATGCAGCTAGAGTGTGATACTGTGTGAGCCAAGGTCATCTTGAAAGAGGCTATTATCGACGGGATCACCAAGCAATTCGAAGCATCCGAAGATACCCTTCGTTCAGTCATGAATCAAAATGCTATTTTTACCGACCGACTGAATGAGGGGGAAAAGGACAAGCGTGACCGTGATGCCAAGATCAAGCAATTAACAGATGCCTTAGCCGAACAAACTGAGGAAAACCGGAGGCAGGCTGAGAAGCTCCAGAATATGAACGAGCACATGGGCCAGATCCGAACTGAGTTTCTCGCTAACGTGCGAGATTATAATGATCTGGTGGATTTGGGTCCTCATGTGTGCCCCGGTTTCGAAGCTGAAAATGTTCATCACTGGGCCCGCAAGTACCCTAAAGAGGCTACAGAGATCCGGGACCGGGCGCTTGCGGAGGATGAAGATGAAGGGGAAGAAGTTTCGGAAGAAGATGCTGCTATTGATAAAGACTTCTCTACTAAAGATCAAGATAACAACGATGCAGTGGAATCTACTAAAGGCTCCTCTCTTCCTCCTAGTGATAAATAAGCCCCTATTTTGTAACCTGTAGCTCTTACATTCCTTTGTACTTTTACTGAATATCAATATATATGGAATGTTTTGGTTTTGTTTATTAATTGTTAACTAAACAACATATTAGTTAAGTAGTTCAAACAATTACAACGAGTGATATATAACCCTACTTAATTGTTAAAAATACAATTGTAGGTTATCTACGTGCCAAGTGTTGGGAATGTATGCTCCATCTTCCCGTTTCAACTTGTACGTGCCTGGTCGGAGTTCTTCCTCCACTACATATGGTCCTTCCCAATTTGCACCTAGTTTGCCTCTAGTGCAGTCCTTTCTGCCGACACTCGCTCTTCTCCATACTAGGCTTCCTTTTCTTATCGCTTTATCATTGACATTTTTGTCGTGATATCTAGCGATACTTTGTTTGTAAGCTGTATTCTTTGCCTGTGCATTATCCCTTAGCTTATCCACCAAGTCTAGAGTTGTTGCGCATGATCTCATGTTTTCCTCCATGTCATAGGTTAATACTCTGACTGTTGGTATGCTTAGCTCTGTCGGGTTTAGTGCTTCCATTCTGTATGCTAGTGAGAATGGAGTTTCCCCGGCGGGTGTCTTTTCAGTGGTTCTATACGCCCACAGGATCTCTGGTAGTAGATCTGCCCACGAACCTTTGGCCTGTTCGACCTTTTTCTTCAGTCCCTGAACAATGGCTCTGTTTGTGACTTCCACTTGCCCATTACCCTGTGGTCTGTATACCGATGAAAAGTGGATTTTAGTGCCCATGTTCTCGCACAATCTCGTAAACTCCCCACCGGTAAACTGTGTCACATTATCTATCACTATGTGCATTGGAACACCGAATTTGTACACTATGCACTTGAAGACAAACTTTGTTGCTGCTCCTTGAGTTATTTTGGGTACGGCTAGTACCTCGACCCATTTTGTGAAGTAATTGACAGCCACAAATATAAATTTAGCCTGGCCTGTCGATACTGGAAATGGTCCCACAATGTCTAGTCCCCACATTGCGAATGGGATGGGGCTTTCTACCCCTGTTAGTTGAGTTGTGGGATTTCTCTGTATGTTCTTGTGTATTTGGCAGGCCTTGCATTTTCTTGCTAATAGGACTGCATCTTTCTTTAGTGTGGGCCAGAAGTATCCCTGCCTTATTATTCTTTGGGCTAAAGATCTCCCTCCTTGATGTATTCTGCATACTCCCTGATGAATCTTCTCTATAATGAATCGTCCTTAATCTGTTGAGACATATTTCATTAGAGGTCCATCGTAGGATTTCTTATACAGAATGTCACCGATCAGGCAGAATCTTGAGATGCGTGTTTGTAACTTGCGTCTTTCATTTTTATTTTCAGGAAGTTTCTGTCCCTCGAAGTATTCTATCAAGGGCTTCCTCCAGTCTTCTGCCTGGATCGTGACTAAGTTACAAGAAGGTGTAGATGCTGAGTCAACTAGTATCTCACTCTGCCCCCCCTCGAAAGCATATGCTAGCTTTGCTAGGGCATCAGCTGAGTTGTTCTGACTCCTCGGAATCTGTTCTACCTCCACCTTGGTGAATTGTTCCTTGATTTTTTCTAGTGTAGCTGCGTACTGTACGATCAGAGCTTCTTTAACTGTGAACTCTCCTGTGAACTGTCGAGCCACTAGCTGAGAATCTGTTCTGATGATTACTGAACAGGCTCCCAACCTTTTGAGGATTTTCATGCCTTGGATTACAGCTTAGTACTCTGCTATATTATTTGTAGTTGAGAACTGCAATCGGATAGAATGTTCATATATCGTTTGGTCTGGAGTGATTATCTTTATTCCCACTCCTGCACTTGTACTGCAGCTTGAGCCATCAACCTCTACTATCCAAGGTTTTTCCTTGCTTTCCTGGGTCATGTCTACAATGAAGTCTGCTACTGCTTGCCCTTTGATGGTTGTGGCAGGAACAAAATCTACATCGAACTCGCTTAACTCCAGTGTCCACTTCGTCAATCTTCCAGAAGTATCTGGCCTGTGGAGTATTCTGCGCAGTAGATGTTCTGTTAAGACTTTAATTGTATGAGCCAGAAAGTATGCTCGGAATCTGCGTGCTGCATGTACTACTGCCAAGACTATTTTCTCCACTGGAGGATATCTTGTTTCTGCCCCCTGTAGTCTTTTAGAGTGATAATATATCGGGATTTGTTCGTTGTCCCTTTGACATATTAGAACTGCACTGATAGCCTCCTCTGAAGCTGCTACATAGACGTACAATTCCTCCCCTATCTTTGGTGAAGTTAGGTGTGGTAGTGAACCTAAATGTGCTTTGAGCTGTTGAAATGCCTCATCGCACTCTGAAGTCCATGTTACTGCCCCCTTTTGACTAGTTTTCAGTAACTGAAAAAAGGGTTTGCATTTGTCTGCTGTTTTGGAAATGAACCGACTTAAAGCGTTGATTTTTCCATTTAGCTTTTGTACCTCCTTTATTGTTCGAGGTGGTGCTGTTTCTAATATTACTGTTATTTTATCTGGATTTGGTTTTATCCCTTTATGCCCTACATAGAATCCAAGAAATTTTCCTTCTTGTACTCTGAAGCTGCATTTGGCAGGGTTTAACCTCATCCCATAACTTTGTAGAGTTTCCAGGGTTTCTTTCAGATCATTTGGGTGTTCATCTGCTTTCTTGGATTTCACCAGAATGTCATCTACATATGCCAGGACCTTTCTTCCTTCCTGCTTTATGAAAACCTTATCCATCAGCCTTTGGAAGGTTGCTCCTGCATTTCGTAGCCCGAAGGGCATGACTTTGTAGCAATATGTTCCCCATTCTGTGATGAAAGATGTGGCCTCTTCATCATCTTCTTTCATTAGAATCTGGTTGTACCCTGAGTGTGCATCCATCATAGATAGCAATTCATTTCCTGAAGCTGCATCTACTAGTCTGTCGATGTACGGGAGTGGATAGCTGTCCTTTGGACATGCTTTGTTGAGGTCTGTGAAGTCTACGCACATTCTCCATTTCCCATTGGATTTTTTAACCATGACTGGGTTTGCTAGCCATTTTGGGTATTTAACTTCCCGGATGTGCCCAGCCTTGATTAATTTTTCGATTTCAGCCTATGCTGCTTCCTTTCTTTCAGCTGCGAGTATTCTTCGCTTTTGTCGTATAGGAGTAAAGCTGCTGTCTATGTTGAGTTCATGGTATGTTATAGTACGTTGTACCTGTGAGGGTGCTTCCCCTTCCCATACAAACGTGTGCACATGAGTTTCTAACAAATGCAGTAGTGATTTTTTCAATTCGGAGGATATAGATGTGCCTATCAAGACTCCTCCCTTCGAGAGTTTGACTTCCTCAACTTGATTGGCTGAGGTTGTGTCTTCTTCCTCCTTTCTTTCCTGGATGTACAGGGTTATTGGTTTGGCTATTTTAGCTGCCTTCCTGTACGAGTTTCTGGAGTCTTTCTATGCTCCGAAAACTATTGCCATTTTGCCATCTTTTCCTGGGTACCTGAAGCATTGGTGGTAAGATGACGGTATTGCCTTGAAACCATGAATGCTTGGTCTGCCCAGGATACCATTGAACGGAGAATCTATATTGACCACGATGAAGTGTGCCGTGCGTGATACTCTTCCGTTTCTTTTTCCCAGGGATATCTGTAGATCGATGGCTCCTACTACTGGGGCCTTTGTGTTTGTGAACCCATAAATGGCTTCCTTGGCCGGGGTTAGTTGATCCATCTTGTAGCCCATTTTTTCAAATGCAGCTAGATACAGTATATCTACCGAGCTGCCATTGTCCACCATTACTTTACTCAGACTTAAATCATCCCCGATGTCCACTTGTATTACTAGCGGATCTTTGTGCGGGCTAACCACGTTGTCCAGATCTTCCTCAGAGAAGCTTATTTCCTCGCTTGGGTACGATCTTTTCTTAGATTTTGGTACAGTGGTAGTCTGCATTACCTTTCGCGAGTAACTTCTGCTTTCTCCTGCTGATCCTCCCCCAAAGATTAAATTTATTACTCTTCTTTTATGGTCAGTGTCTGAGTCAGGACTTCTTGAGCGTTGGCGCTTACCCTTGTTCTTTGGGTCCTTGCAGCCTTGTCGCCCCATTTCTATTTTATTTATATATTGCTTTAGATTTCCCTCCTTTACTTGTGTGTGTAAGTAGGTGCTTAGCTCCCTGCAGTTTTCTGTGTTGTGCCCGTAGTCCTTGTGGAACTTGCAATATCTGTTCCTCCTTGTTCGGGCCTCTTTTGTTGCGGGGTTTAACTCTTTGGTTGAGGAAACCTTATTCTTCCTTTTTCTTTGTTGTAGATTTCCTCTTTTGGAGTGCTGAAAACCGTGAATCACAAGTCTTTATACTTTGGATATCTTGATTTCCCAAACTCCTCAGATGTCTGGTAGATCTTTCCATCGTGTTTTGGCCTCCAGGATGGTTCTCCCTTTTCAAACTTTTGAAATTTCTTTTTTGGTGTTTCATATGCCTTCTTATTGCTTATGACACCTCTTTCTTTTTCTTTTTCATATTCTTCAGAATTTATATACTTTTGGGCCTTTGTTAGCAGATCTTCCATGCATTTTACATTACTGACATTTAGCTTTATTGCTAACGGTGTGTTCATGTCTAGCCCCTTTGAGTATGCGCAGATTGCAATTGTTGTGTTCAGGTCGGAGATTTTTTGCATGGCTTCCGTGAATTTAGTTATGTAACTCCGGAGCGTATCTCCATTCTGTTTGATTGCAAACAATGACTCCGTGCCCTTTCTGACCCTTGTGTTTCCATAATGCTGGGCAATGAATTTCTTTTTCAAGTCTTCAAAACTTGTTATGCTATCTGGCTGCAGTTCGACGAACCATCTGTATGTAGGCCCTTTCAGTGTTCCTGGGAATGCTCTGCATAAGATGTCATCTCTTGCTGTGGCCCATTGCATTGCCCCTATGGACATTCTTATATTGTCTACTGGGTCCATCTTCCCATCGTAGATCTGTAGCATGAACTTCAGAGGTTCTGGTTTTACCATCAGCGATTTATGCATTCATCCATACCCACTAGCCAGTTCAGGACTTCGCCTCCTTCTCCTTCTGTGTCTCTCGTGCTTTCTTCGTATATGGATTTTTTAGGAGGAGGTTTATGTTGCTCCTCTGGTTTGCGGGGTGGCAGTGCGCTAGAGTGTGCTGCCTTATGGCTTGACACCTCCTGTTGTGCCTTAGTTTGCTTTGAGGTTTGAGCTTTTGAATGAAACATTGATGCTTTGAATTTTTCAATATTTTTTATTTTTTCGCTCATTTATGCTATGGTTTCTTTCATCTTCTCTACCTCCTCTATGGGCATCTTTACGAACCCATGAGTGGTTTCTGATGCTGAAGCCCTTGGTTCTTTGCTGCTCACAGGTTTTTCCTTCTGAGGTGGTTCTTCCGAAGGTTTCTCCTTTTCAGCAAGGAGTCGGATGGCCTCAGCTATTGCCTGTACTGTGATGTTCAAATTCTCCCCTCCTGCTGATACTTAGGGGGTTTGCTCGGGCTCACCCTCGGGTTCTGCCTCAGGTCCCGTGGGAGTTCTTTTATTTTCGTTGCCCTTGGGTGGTCGACCCACTGGTCTTTCAGTTTTTGAGTTGCCAGGCTGTTGCTCTGGCGCCTCCTGAGAATTTGCTCCTCCTTGAGAAGTACTTCGTGTTACCACCATCCTGGAGTGTTCGACTTTTTTTAAAAAAAAGTCAATCTCTGTGCACTTGGGAATTTCCTTGGAAGCCGTATCCTGAAAGTGTTCGACTTTTTTTTCTTGGAAAGAAAAGTCGATCTTCCAAAAAGTCGATCTCTTGTGCACTTGGAGTATTCCTTGGAAGTCGTAGCCTGAAAGCGTAGCTCCTTAAGGAATCGAATTTCTCCCTTGGAAGAAAAAAGTCAATCTTCTGAAAAGTCGATCCCTTGTTGGCTGATTTCCTCGCAAGACTTCCTTGCTGACGACTTGGAAAAAAGTCGATCCCTTTTTTCGAAAAAGTCGAAGAGCTTTTGTCGTGAGTATCTTTGAATCACAGACGGCGCCAACTGATGGGGGTGAAACCCGACCAGTACTCCAAGACGCGCAAGCAAGCGCCAAGCGGGGAACTCCGCTGGAAACCGGACCGGAACTCAAGTGCACAGAGCTCTGCTTCGCTAGGATTCATTTCGCTCCAAATGACCTGCCTTTAATGAGTGGGGGATGCCTCCTATTTATAGGGGTTCTTATGGGGGTAATCTGGTCATTTGGGTAGTAACCGCCTAACTGCCTAACTGATCAGATCGAGGCTCAAGATCGACTTTCCAGAGATCAACTTTCTGGGGTTCGACTTTCCTGGTGATCGACTTTATTCAGAAGTCGATCCCAGGGAAGTCGATTCTCAGGAAAGTCGATCTTCCTAGGATTCGACTTGGGACCTCCCCAACCCTAGAATAGGTACCTTAACTCATCTTAGGCTATCCGGACTTCTAGTTGCTGATAGGTTGTGACCGGGTTCGGGATACTGTATCACCAACGTCCATGAAGTTGAGCATCTCGCAACCCGAGCTCTGGTCTACCAGTCTATCAACCGACGGTGGGGGTTAACTGTCCTTGGGGCATGCCTTGTTGAGGTTTGTGAAATCAACGCACATGCGCCATCCAGCGTCGGCCTTTCTAACCATTACGACGTTAGACAACCATTCTGGGTACCGGACCGGGCGTATGAAGCCCGCTTCTAGGAGCTTCGCCACCTCTGCCTCTGCGGCGTCCCTTTTCTCGGCCCTCAGAGGCCGCAACTTCTGCCTGACCGCCCAAGCTACCTGGGCGACTGCCAGCTTCTGCTCGGCCGTCGCCCGGGCTACTCCGTTCAGCTCTCCCAGCCCAGCGGCGAACAGGTCCTCGTTTTCTCTGAGGAGGCTCTCCAGGTTCTTTCTGAATTCCTCCGGAAGGTCCTTTCCTACCCATACCTCGTTTTTTGCGAGTGGCGCTAGCACCGTGGACGACGCCGGCTCCGGCTTCAGGGTGTCCTCTCGGAACGCGTGCGGTAATCCCTCTCCGGATGTCATTACCTCCCCCACCGAGTTGAAGTAACACTCGCGGGCCTTCTTCTGGGACCCCCTCACTGTGTATACGTCGGCGGGGGTCGGGAACTTCAAGCACTGCTGGAGAGATGACGTTACCGCCTGGAAAGCGTGTAAGGCCGTTCGCCCTAGGATGGCATTGTAACCGGAGGTGAGGTTCACTACCGTGAAGTTGACCTCGACCGTTTTCGCATGGGCGTGGCGGCCTAACGTCATTGGGATGGCTATGATGCCCGCCACCGGGACCTCCGACTGGCCGAACCCTCTTATCGGCGCCCTGCTCGGGAGTAGATCTGTGCGGGCGAGGCCTAAATCCACAAAAGCGTTCTTGTACAGGATGTCTACCGATGCCCCGGTGTCGATCAACAGTCTGTGGAGCCGCACCTTTCCTTGTTCCCCCTCAGGAAAATCGGAGTTATCACTAGTGGGTCGTCATGCGGAGTAGTGACGTCCTTCATGTCCGCCTCTGTGAACGTGATGTCCGCATCCAAACACGGACGTTTCCCATCGACCGCCCGATCGACATCGGTGGCGTATCGAAGGCCTTCCCATGGGTCCGCACCGCGAGACGCGCCCCCTCCCGCTATCGTCAGGATGTCCCCAACTGGTTCTTCCGCTGGCTCCTGCTTGGGCACCCGGTGTCCGGTCGGGATGACGACGGGTCTCCTGACGGGTGGGGCCGGGGGTACCTCGGGCGCGGCGCTTAGCTTGCGTAACTCCTTAGCCAGGTTCATGCACTCGTCGGACGTGTGTCCATTATCCTAGTGGTATTCGCAAAACCTGCCCGCATCTCTGTAGGCGGCTGAATCCTCCCTCATGGGCCGTGTTGGCGGGAGGGCTCCGACTCCGCCTAGGGTGAGGAAGACTTGCCTTTGGTTTGCTGACGGGGTGTTTTCTGTCTCCCGATGGTTCTCGCCCGCGGCGGCTGGAGCTCTGCATGCGGCCGTCACGGCCACCGGGGCTGGTAGGGCCTTCGGTTGCTGCTGTCGCTGAGGGACCGGGGCTCCCGCCTGTGCCCCCCTCGCTTTCTGTTGCGCTTGTTGAACTCTTGCGTTCTCGCCCCCAGGTATTCTTCCACGTTAGACTCTCTGTGGGACCTCTCCATTGCCTCCGCAAACGTCTTCGGCGGCTTTCGGACGAGGTCTCCCGCGAAAAACGTGGGTCTCAGGCTGTTGGTGAGGGCGTAGAGGATCACTTTTTCCGTTAGCCCCTCGATTTCCTGCACCACCCCTGCGAACCGGTCCATGTACGCTCGCGTGGTCTCGAAGTCCCCCTGCACTACTGCACTGAGGGTGGCCTCGGTTTTTGGTCTCCTTCGCTTGTGGGCGAAAGCCGCCAAGAAGATTCTCTCTAGGTCCTCGAAGGTATGGACCGAGGTCGCGGGGAGCGTTTTGTACCATGCCACGGCGTCGCCAGCGAGCACTCTTCAGAACATTCTGCACCAAATATCCTTCCTATCGGTTCTATCCTCCATATTCGTTTTGAAGGAATGCAAATGATCACTCGAGTCAGTATCTCCCTTGTACGCGGCGATCTTCGGGGTCCTCCAGCCAGCGGGGTACTCGCCCTCCAGCAGGTGCTCTGCTAGTGCTTCTCGGCTCACAACTGCGGGTGCCGTGACTATCGCCCCGCTCGCGGGGTCCCCACCTACCGCGCCGCCTCCAGCGCCGTCCGACTCAAGCGCTCGCCGCTCGGCGGTTAGTTGGAGTAGTTCCTGCAGCTGCCTCTGGCTGTTCTACAGGGCGGAGACCATTTCCGATAACTTCGGCTTCTCCGAGCGCCTCCTCCGGTGACGCTCCCCTCTCTCCGTGGGAGTCTGGGAACGGTCCCGTCTCCCCCGCCCGTGCTTTTTCTCCTTCTTACGCCTGTCCTCCTCCTCGGCCTTCCTCGAGCGCCGGGATGTCTCCTCGGCTTCGGCCTTCTCCCTGCGCCGGGCCTTGTCTGCCTCTCCCATTCTCCTTCGCCACGCTGCCTCCTGGACCGCGAGTGCCCAGGCCGCGTTCCGCTTTTTGTATGAAACGTTGGGCTTGGATCTATCCGAGTCTTCCCCTTCCTCTCGCAGTTGCTCATTTCTCATGGTGATCGGGCTCATGAGCGGTCCCTATCACGAGCTGCCCTCTGCCCGACCTGCCCCGAGCCTCCCCCCTTGTGGAACCCGCTCCTTCCGACCATCCTTTCTCCGGTTATGTATCTGCTTCACTTCAGATTCACCACTAATGGTGTGTGGGCTTGCGCTAGGGTGCTCATACACACGACTCTATAGTATTACTGTTCCAGGTAACCAATCTCCTTCCCTGCTGCACTATGGGAGGTATTTATAACTCTTGCCCTAGGGCCTAACGGGCCTAGCAGGCCTGTTTGGTCCAGGGTCTGACTTGACGGGTCCTGGTACTAACATTGCTATTACATGAGTGTGTGAAATATTGAAAATTAAATCAAGGAGATTTCAGATTTGTCTAAATTATTTTTAGAATTTTTAATAATTCTTACAATGATTTGCCGCCTATAAATTCTTTCAACTCTAAAAATTAACCTCACATGCTTGCTTACGGTGGAGGTGAGGAGCATGTTAACTTCACCATTCCACTTAATTCTAAAAATTAATAGCTCCCTCTCCTTTGTACATCTCCCTCTTTTTTTCAAGTAAAAATGCCACCAAACATCTTCCTTTTCTCACCAAAGCGATTGCAGAAAACATGAATAAATGACAAGAATGAACAATCAACTAATCTAGAAGCCTGATCAGAATATTTTCTTCTCAAATCATTAATTTAACAAGCTCTTCGTAACTTGATTGCACATTTCCATTCCTAATCTTTTGGATGGTATTTATTGGCAAATTTCATTGAAGACATCAAAGGGTGGTATTTCATGGTCAGTTAAACAAATTCTTAACTTGTATTGTTTTAATCTTTTTATTAATATAAATTATATTTTTTTATCAAATGAAAGTAATATAACTAGAGTAGTTATTTGTTGTAGATGAAAATCTGGCATGGTTTAATGTTCAAGTGAAAATGATGGCTTCTTTTTAAACACCAAATTTTACTTCTTGATTCTTAAGATGAAGAAGGCATGTAAAGAGATTGTTAACAAATCTGCAATTGATGTTGTTCTTTCTAAAGAGCTTCTGTGGAATATTTTATCACTTGTGAATGACTAGTCTCGGTCTATCATTGTAGCATCTTGTGTATGTAGAGAATGGAGGTATGTCATTTAAAAATGGGTCACGCACCTCTCTCTATCATGGTATGTATAATTGTATACCGTTTTCCTCCTTTAATTCTTGATTGTTAATTATTGACAATTTGACATCATCATCTCTTTTTTATTCAGCAGGTGCAGAAACAACATGAACGATCTTGTGGTTTCAATAGCTCCGAATTTCGCAAAATTGCAATCTTTAACACTAAGCCAGACCAACCCTCAGCTTGAGGATAGTGCCATCGAAGTCATTGCAAGTTGCTGCAATGATATAATCGAATTGGATATCAGTGGGAGTCTCAACCTTACTGATTGGTCATTGTTTCTACTAACTCAAGCTCAACATCAGCAGATGTTTGTCCTTTACTGATCTGGGCTTAGATGCCTTTCCCGCTGTAAGCACATGAAATCATTGAATCTCTGTTGTTGCTTAAGAGCTGCAACTGACACAACCTTGGATGTAAGCATTCATCATGTTCTTCTTCATCTCCAATAGATGTTAGTGTTCAAACTAGTTCTTAAACTATAATTGTAATCAAACGACGTTATTTAAATTATTTATTAAATGCATATTTTAATTTTATGTTTTTAAATATTTTTCATTTAAATGCGTGGTTTGTTTTCAGGTGTTTTAATTGTAAATATCTGAAATGATTTTAATTATATATCTAATTTTTATTTCCAAATTTGTTCAAAAAAATAGGGGAATTTCCGTCATTTTTATAAATAAAGAAATGATGGATTTAAAAAAAATGACAGAAATTTCTTCATTCCAGTTATTATGAAAAATGGCGGATTTGGAGAAAAATGGGGGAAATTCTCCTATTTCTTATATTTTTTATAAAAGGTAAAAAAAATGCAATTTTTCCAAAATGACGGAATTTAAAAATGACGGATTTTTTTTAAAAAATGGAGGAATTTCCTCTATTTATAAAAAATGATGGAAAAATTAGGGATTTTTTTAAAAAACGGGGGAATGAAAAACGACGGACCAAAAATGGAGGAATTTCCTCCATTTGGCCTAAAAATGACGGAATTTCCTCCATTTTTACTCAAAAAATTCCGTTATTTTTCGCCAGTTTTCGTGTAGTGATAGTAGTGAAGTTAGCAGTAAGGTGTAAATATTGATGTTTTTATTATAAATTTCCCAAATAAGAATATAAGATTATTAAGATAGGCAAATGCCAACAAATGATAATGCACAAAGATAAAAGAGGAGAGAGCTAGAGATCGAGGATGGGAAGGAGGTCAAAGGAGTTGTTGAAAATTAGTAAATTGGAGGAAATCCATAGGTCGTTTTACAATGTTAACACCTATATAGATATCCCTGACGCCCTCACGACAATGGGGATGAAGTCACGAATGACTTGGATTCTATTGAGACTACGATCAACAACAAACTGTCTAAACTTGAGTAGACTCGAGTACGAAGTAATTGAAGAATCATGTAATCAAGCAAAATGTATTAACCAAAAAGCAAACCATACAATTCAAATGATTCAAGTACTTATAATAATCAACTACTAACTACCCAATCTTGGCTTAAGGTCAATATATTAGTTATCCAATTAATTATAGTTAACATCATTAAGGTAACAATTACCCATACATTCTAACTTGCATTTTATCCATGGAATGTAGCAGATTCCAATTCGACATCTGATGAGGAGGATACGGAAGAAGTTGTATGTTCTGTCTAAGCTGAAGAAGTAATAGATGGGGAAGAAAGTGTTTTTGATGTGATGATGCAGAAGATTGAAGTGATGGTTGTCTAATCCGAGATCACCATATTCCTATTATGTACAACGAATTTGATATGTGATGAGGTAGATCTAATTTGATATTAAATAGGAATATTAATTATGAAAATTGTAAAATCGTTAATTCAGTTAGTTGTCCTATATAGGGCACCAAATGTACTTTTACAAGGTATCAATAAAGTCAGAGATTTCCCCTATTGAGATCAATTAGTTCTATATTTTGCACTTTCAGGGCATGATTCCGACATTTGTTATCTCCCTGCGATTATCTACACATCCAAAGCCCATTTGCTATGCCTCTTCTCATTTTGAAGAAGTCTAGCATACGTCATACAATCACGGCTAGGCCTCTCCATGATCTAGATACATTAAAGAATGGAAAATTGTTAAAACTACCCACCTAAGGTTGCTTAAGAATTAAAACTAACCACCTACATTTTTTATGACCATTTTACCTCTTTTTTTTTAATTTTCTTTGATATGCCATTGTCAATAACGGGCAAAAAATGTACCCATCGTCCTCCCTTATCCGGTCACTCTCCGTCACAGGAAAGGAATGGTCCAAACCGGCCGATGATAAACTGCCAGAGCAGTCCACTCTCCCGATCACCTTTCTCTCATTACTCCCGGCCGATGATGAACTGCCAGAGATACTAACTGAAGCTCTTCCGTCGGCACCAACAAATGGATTGCTGACTCCATCTCTAATTTTAGCAACCCACTTCCCGTTGCTGAACCCCAGCTCCGTTGCCGAACCCCTTGGTAGCGAAATTAGACATCTGCTCTGGTGTGTGAGAATGGGTTGCTGACTCTGCTCTGACTCGGCTCTGCTATGGTCAATCAAAGAAAAGAGGGTATTGTGTCTCTTTGGCCACCAAGGGCGGTGTTTGAATTGAGAAATTAGAATACAAATATCACATGGTTAACTTCAAAATATATCACACAATTCCTTCTTACAATTTATTAGTTTTTCCATTAATTTCAAAAATAAATTCACGAATGACACTTCCATGCTCAAGATTAGAATTTCGAATGACCCACACTAACTGTTTCAATTATAATTACAGTTAAATGATTGTGAAAAGGATGAACTGAAGAATCACCTCCACTGCATCCTTCATAAAAAGTGACCAAAAAATCATTTGAATATCCGCAGCAACCTTGTGATACCAGAAATTCAGCTGTTGGGCGGCACACCCTGCCTCCGCCAAGAATTAAAACAGTGGGGGAAGATGAAGAAGAAACTGAAGAGTCCATAGATTCTGGTTCAGACCCGATCTATTGGGTAAATGGGTATGGGTACAGCCAACACAATTTACTAATGAGGGGCAAATTAGGAAAATTTGCTCCCTAACACACCCTAACCACTTAACACCTAGGCTTGGTGGTTATTTTTGACCACCAAGCCATCTTAGGTGGTTAGTTTTGACACTCTCTAGAATGTTAATATTACAAATTGTAAGCAGTCGAATATCAATACTAATTATATCTATCCAATAAATCTGAAGAGGTCGAAAAACACATTCAATAAACCGCCGAATATACAATAATTGTATTGGGGATCAACGACTGGTGTTCGTTTTTTTAGGTATAGTCGGGCAATCGTCTTACTTTTACTTTATAAATAATTAATTTCCAAAATTAATAGTGAAACTATATATTATTTTGTTGTTTGTTGATGAAAGATAAGAATAAGAGAAATAGATTAGGTCGATCATATAAGCAATCGGTCGTCATAGGTGTTGGAAGTGGTCGGTCAAAGGAGTGATTGAGAGCGGAAGTGAATTTCACTTCGGATACGCTGACATTTATATATAGTATCTGACCCTATGATCGATCAATCTCGATCGTCGATCTGAGATCACTTGTCGATAGATGCCCAGGGACTAAACTGTAATAACAATGATCTGGGGTCCGACCATTATCTCGACTGGCTTACTAGTCGTCCCAGTAGTAGGTTCAAAACCCATGTTTGGTCCAAGCAATAGGGGTCGACCATGCACCGACTGATAAGGCCCGACCACTAAATCAGAGGGGTTCGACCTAAGTGAATTCAAACATGGACCTGTCCGACCTTAAGCACTTTGGCCTAAAAATCACTAAGGCATAAATTACGACATCTGCCCCCCTTAAATCAAAGAGGGAGGGTGCAAAAAAAATCTATAATACAAATAAAAAATATTGTCGATCGAAGAACCACAAGCACAACGCTAAGACCCACTTGTCACTTTGGAAGGAGTCTGGGTAATCGACGTGACATTTCATCCTGATAACTCTAATGAAATTCCATCAAAATTCTGGGGCGGAAGTCAAAGAGTCATTGCAATGCTTCGACCCACTGGCTCTTGCGAAGGAAACCTGGGTAGTTGGATAGACACTACGACTCATCAACTATATATTTGTAATCAGAGGAGTACACTCTTGGGGATGCCTAAGGTAATCTGTATATCACTCCGGCCATTCCGACTTTAAATAAATTTCAAGAGCCAAACATGTTGCTTTGGCCACATGGCATGGACTAATATCGACAATGTATGAGTCAGTATCCAGCATGGCAGGGGTAATAACCTACCGCACCACCAGGCATAAGCCCATCATACGCTCTGGAAGCATGTATACCATTCTTTCAAAATTGTCAAACTCTCCAACTCAATGAAAAGGGGAGAATGATATGAAAATCACAAAAGCCCGAACAGGTAGTCGACACGATAATTCGTCGACTATAAATTTACGCTCATATTTTCGAATTCTCCAGCCTGATGTAAAAGAGGGGGAGTAGAATACAAAATGATCAGTAAATCCTATAAGGGTAGTCGACGTGATACTTCGCTGACTATAAATATAATTTCGTATATCGACTCACTAGCTTGATGTATAAGGGGGGAGTGATACAAAATTTACATACAATAAGCGGTGTCCCATTCCACAATAGCAATTGAGAAAATACAAGAGTCATAATCGGTCAGATCTCAGCAGCCAAGGCAGGGGGAGTACGGCCCACAAAGTAGGGATTTAGGAGCCTTGAGGCCTCGGAAGCTCCAGAAACATTGGATATCGTAAGTAGGCCTGGGCTCTCAATGAGGCCTAGATTGGGCAAATCTTCTCCTTTTTATAGGCTCGTGACAGAGTTAATTGGAAATCCTAGTCGGTCCTAGACTGTAGTCGATTGCCCTCCTGGATAGTCGGGGTTCAACAGTTCGGACTCGATCGACCGAAGTTGGGTCTGACTACCCAAACGACCGACCATCCCTTGAAAAGTCCATTTTGCCCTCTCTCAGTGAAATGACCAATCTACCTTCCGAGAAATATATAATAGTGGGGAAAACCCTCATTTTACATAGATATATACCAAGTGACCGACCTCTTTCAGAGCAAAGGAATGGAGTGTGCGACCAAATATCCGGACCTTCCGGTCCTACCGACTCGTAATGCTTCTACATTGTAAAGTCAGACGGTCGACTGGTTGACACCGACCACTCAGTCGATCGATCAATCCGAGACTATTAATAGCGACCCTCATTAAGTTGCATGTTCAAGATTTTCAAATAGTTATATGTTTAGGATTTTCTAATTGTTTCATGATCAGAATTTTCAAATATTTGCATGTTCAGATTTATAGTAATTAGTTGTCAAGTTTATAACTCATGATTTTCTTTATCTAAATTTTTTTCATTCATTTAAAATATTTTATCAAAATTCTCGAAGATGGGAATGGATTTCGGAACGAATTCAAAATCTAACTGATCCAGATCAAGAAATGTTGGTTGCCGATCTGTGAGGTTATTGTCGATCTACAGATCGGTTAGGTTGTTATCTACAGATCGGTGAGGTTGTGGAAGATCAAAAATGGTTGGAGATCAAGATTGAAGGAAGATCAATGTCCGGAAAAATAGGAAGATTGAGGAAGATCATAAACAGTGGGAAATGAAGATCAAGAAATATATGTTTTATATATTTTTATATTTGCATTTCCTTTATTAAAGTAGTTGTCCTTATTTGTAATCTAAAAATGACAAGGTTTTATAATTAAATTTAAAAATAATAATAATAAATCGATAAAAATATCAACAGAGATAAAAAAATTATCTTCATTTTCCGCTCCCATTCCTCATTGGATGAAAATTCACCTGATCCGCTTAGACCCAACCTGAAAATCCGTTTATACTCAATAATCCAAAGGGTCCCATCTAGTAAGTATATAAACCCAAAATACAATAATGAAATTCAGTAACTCAAAAAACTTTCTTAACAAATCATTTATCAAAATTATGCCAAATCCCACTAGACACCACTCTATATATTCTTTGACTTGACAACATTTTTGTTATAGAACAAGATGGAGAACAAGATCAAAATAAGCATTTTGGCGGTTGAACAACAGGTGCAAGCTTCTGCCGTTAATAAGAGTGGTTCGGTCGTTTCATATGGAGCCGTAGGCGGATAATGTGCTAACCAATGCATCCCTGATAAATAAAAAATTGCATCTTGTGAGATCATTTATGTTAAAATAATGTGAGATATTTGATCTTATCCATCTGAATTTTACAATACTATGCTCGTCGTCATTAGGGGATAAACAAGACAGATTTTCAAACACAGTATGTCATTAAGATTAAAATTAACGGTGTTGATTAATTAATTTCATATAATCTCATATTGGAAATTAAAGCTCAGTGTGGTTAATCTTTAAAATATAAATTACTATTGAACAAAGGGGAGTTTATCTCAACTATTACAGTTTTTGAGAATCCAGAGTTTGAGTCTAACTGCGTAAGTATTTTACATTAAGATATAATTGATATATATTTTGTCTCTGGTATATCATTTAAATATTTCTATATTTGTAAAGAGGTACTCCGTTATATAAAAAAAAACATTAAAATTCAATTTAAAAATATTCCAAAAAATAAACTCCTCTTATATTTGAGTACAATTATACCCTTTTTATTTTAATAATTTACGATTTTACAATCTGGTAATTGGGTTTTCATATTTTGGCTACAATTGATTTAGGGTATAATGTTTCCTCACATTATGGATGTTTTTTGAGCAAAATACAATTTTGTTTCCAAACTCTAATTTTTCAATGACTGTCATTATAAACAATACTACTTCAAAAATCAAGCAAATTATCGGCCCACTGGAGTGGTCCTAGAGTACCATTACTAGATCCGGTCCGACCTAACATGACGGTCTATACTAACAAATCTGGAAACAAATCGTAAATTGCTAAATCAACATGCACGGAAAGAAATAATAAACGTGGATGAAAATCAGGAAATAACTAATTTAATGTTAAATACAATATTAAATGCAATGTAGAGGATCGAGCATATCAATCCCCTCTACCTCAGAAGACAGTCCGTCCTCGGATCTGTCTAAGAACTCCACGATATTTACTCCAGCCGTGTTCAAACTCCACCTCCGAATCAGGGTGTTTACTACACTCTGCATCGGCCACCGGTTGTTTGCCTTTGACCTGCAAAAGGAGTTCTTGGAGAGGTGCTTGGAGCTTTACCGTCTCTTCGTGGCAAGCAACGATCTCAAGCGTCTGGAGTTGGAATGATTCGTCGACGCTCTTCTTAAACTCGTCAATGTTGTTCATACCAGCACGAGAGCTACCTCATCCTACCATAGTGAGGAGAGAACAATGAATCCCTTTAATACACTTCGTACCAGGGGAAGGGAGACCAGAGCTTTTCGGATCTCTCTCATTGAAAGCACCAATTGATACGCTTCGTACCAGGGGAAGGGAGACCAGAGCTTCTCCGATCTCTCTCATTGAAAGCACCAATTAATACGCTTTGTACCAGGGGAAGGGAGACCAGAGCTTCTCGATTCTCTTACAATTGAAAGGAATTATAATACTCAAGATTGATTGATTCCCTTTATTCCTTACTAACGTGGCTTTATATAGCCTTACAAATACTAACAAATCTGGAAACAAATCATAAATTGCTAAATCAGCATGCATGGAAAGAAACAATAAACGTGGATGGAAATGAGGAAATAAATAATTTAATGTTAAATACAATATTAAATGCAATGTAGATCGAGCGTATCATTGTCACTGCTAATGTGGACTATGAACGTATCTATTGCATGTTCAAAATAATGTATGGTGATCTATGGATAATAAAAATTGGTGATTAATTGGGAATGTTTGTAACTTTCGATCTTTCTTTTAATTTTATCATAAATTAATTAGGGTGTATATCAGTTAAGAAGGGTTCTCATGAGAACCCCTCTTCATATCATCTGTCCGTTTTTAGGACCAATCTAGGCCGTCGAATTTTAAAACAACACACCTGCTGAAGCTGTAACAGGTTGCTGCAACCGGCTGGGTAGTAATTTAAAAATTTTAAATAGCTAATTTTATTTTTGGAAAATACTACCGTACATTAACGTGCCTAGGAAGTAGCTTTGATTGCATGTACTAGAAGACAAAATCTAAACTTGTTTCCAAAAATCAAACATTCCAATTTCGTTCCATCCCTCCAAACCCCCTAAACCCTTCTTCGGACGATTGCCCAAGCTACTGCCAGCCGAAAATCGTCTTCTTCTTCCGATTTTTTTCAACGATCGACGTCACTCGTTTCGCTGTAGGCTCGTACACTATCGCAGTGCTCTCCTTCCGCATCTCGCTGCCTGGTTTCGTCCTCAGCACGCTGTCCGATGGCAGTGTCATCTCGCGTCTCTCCTCTCGCGTCCGACGGTAGGTGAGTTAAGGAACCATCTCCGACGCTATCTTCCTATTAGTTGACTAATTTTTTTTTTAATGCGAAATGATTTCTACACCTAGTATGACTATGTAAATTTATTTTTCCTAAATTTTTTTGGTTGAATATCTAAAACCAAACGTTGCTTAGATGACACTTATAATGTCATCAAAAATATCCGTCAATAGATGTTTGCAGTTACTTGCAGTTACATTGCTAACCTAGGTCTTCCAATATATATATTAGATCTTGTTAGATTTAAAATTTGGGTTGTTGTTGTGTATTTTGGTTTCTCTCCTACAGGTAGCGTGGACTAAAGGTTCTATCTTTGTTTTCTTGTCTATTTTAATTTCATTTCTGTTTTTCTATTAATATTTTTCGATAGTGATTCATTAGTTTGATTATATATGTTCTTTGTCTTTAATTTCAATGTACACATTGTTGTTATGTTTTGACATTATTGACATCTGTTTCATGTTTTGTAGAAGGAATATCCCTCTCTGCTAATAAATATATATGTACTACTATAATTTTTGTCTTGTTGTATCTCTTTTTCTTATCTATTTTTATTTCATTTCTGTTTTTCTATTTATTTTTTTCGTTAGTGATTCATTGGTTTCATTATATATTTTTTTTGCCTTTAAGTTCTATGTATACATTGTTGTTAAGTTTTGAAAATATCATCATCTGTTTCATGTTTTTTAGAAGAAATATCACTCTCTGCTAACAAATGTATATGTACTGCTATAATTTTTTTTTGTACTGTCACTGATGTCGGCTGATAAGGAAAAAAATGTATATTATTTGTTTATACAATGCTTGTGACACATTGAAACAGATGTATCGAAGGAATGATTAAAACAGAAATTATTGGAAGAAAGATAAAAGCGTGTTGGGCTAAGTGCAGATATTCACAGAAACGCATTACATAATAGCAGAAGTATACCAGACAATATTAACAAATGCACACTGCATAGTAGCGTAGTAACACCGTAATAGCGGGGGCATACAACATAATAGCGTAACAGTAATAGAGAAACATTGCCACTGGAATCTATAGGATTAATAGTGGTCTGACAATGAGGAGAATTTAATTGGTAATTCATACTATTTGATATTTTAGCAGTTCTGTAACTCATATTAGCGGAGAATTCCTTAATCTCAGCAGAGGTGCATTGGACAAAATCTGACTGAACAATGTTGCTAGTAGGGGCATCAGGATCCAAGGGCGTTGAAAAAGCAACGTTGGAAGGTTTAGTATTGGCATTTGTCTGACATTGAGGAGAATTAAAATGAAATTTCAAGCTAACGTTGCAAGATGTATTTATGTGATCGTATGTAAACTATTGTGAACGATATGGAGGAGGGGTCACGAAAATTGAATTGGTGTTGGGGGAAACTTGCAGGCTGGTAGGTCGATACTGATTGCCAAATGATGTTGGAGAAGCCATTATATGCTATGGGGAAAAAATAAGCATTCAATATAAGTAAAGTTCTTGTAGACGGAGATTTAGCAATCAACTACAGAAAATCAGAAAAGAGGTAGACGGAAACAATTTTAAATGGAGGGAAAGAGAGAGTGTAAGAGGTAGAAAAGAAATTACAAGC
Organism: Zostera marina; assembly: GCA_001185155.1. Classification (NCBI taxonomy): domain Eukaryota; kingdom Viridiplantae; phylum Streptophyta; class Magnoliopsida; order Alismatales; family Zosteraceae; genus Zostera; species Zostera marina. The sequence goes on along the minus strand of LFYR01000555.1, from coordinate 416,663 downwards.
AGAAATCGATAAACATTCCGGAAGGGAAGGAGGCGGGACGGAGATACGACGGAGGAAGAAAATCTGGAAAAATCTGGCAGAGGAGGATGATAGAGCGCGGGGAGAAAAAAATGAAGAAGAATATGCAAAAATGGATCGAATGTTTGATAGAAAGGTAGAAATGGAAAATGTTAACAGCTTTTTAAAAAAAAATCCAAATCAAACAATGTCATAAATGGAATGTTACGTGAGTGAAGGAAAGATTAATGAAATTTGAATAAATTAATTGAGAAAATGGAGAAAGGATGACCTGTTACAACAGGTAAATCACGGACGGTGAGGATTGGTTCGAAAAAATGAAGGGCAGAGATTAAGTTTTTACGTAAGAACTCAAAAGAGGGGTTCTTAACTGATATTTTTTGAAATTAATTATATATATTTTGGAAAATGTCAAATTATGATGGATAATAAAATTATCTTTTTACTATGGTAAATCATTTGACAAGGTCATCGATGACGGGATACACAATATTGGGGCATGGGTGGTGTTGGTACCATGGACCGCGGACCGCGGCCCATGGACCGAACCGGACCGGACGGCCCAGGCGGACGGACGGGCGGGCGGACGAGCGGACGAACGGGGCTGACCGTACAAACCCACGAGGCCCAATAACAACAAGTGAAGGCTATAAATACCTCCCCTGGCCCAACTGGGGAGGGGGTTGACAATTCAAAGAGAGTGAACACTGGAGAGTTGAGGTTGTGGGCTTACAGATACACAATATTGGGGCATGGGTGGGAATGGGACGGGTTAGAGTCGGGTTTTATTCTACCTGAACTCGACCAACAAGCTTTGGGCAAAAACCTGACCATTAATACCCGAAATGCTCTACTCTCGAAATGATGATCTCCGGTAGAGATTTAGCAATCACAATCTTCTCTTCACTTGCAGGTCTAAAGAAAGATAGAAGTTTTTTACCACCTATTTTTAGGATATTTAGTATTTTTACAACCTAAACATTTGAGTTTAAGTTATTTACTCTGTCATGTCATTTTGTACCAACAAAAGAATAAAAAAAAACGATGATGTCATACACTGCAGTGATCAAATTTTAAAAAAAAATTATTGAAAATTAAATTACGAATACAACGATATTTTTGATGATATGGTTCTGAGCAAAACAAACTCTAAATATATCTACATTTCAACTAATCTAAATGTCTTCATATTACTATTTCTAAATGTCCACATATTTTTTCATTAATATAAATAAATTCGATAATTTTCAAATGTGTCGTATCTAGGTGCACCAAAATGCGTCGTGCGTATCACGTCCTTTAATTTTTAATCCAACAACTAGAATAATATATTGTACAAGACCCTAACACATGCACGACGAAAAAAAAATGTACAACAAAACACACTAACTCATGTACGACGAAATGTCGATATAATGGTCAGGATTTTTTGGCGCATTTTGGTGCATTGAAATTCGACGCACGGGAAACCTGTCCTAAATAAATTATACAAAAAGCTAAACGAGCTGAGCCAGAGCATTATTTTTGACTCGTTCATTAACGAGCCAATCCTGAACAAATTTAATACCCGACGATTATTCCAGGAGTCGACGACTTCAAGAATGGGGAGCACAAGTTCTATTCCGGAGTCCTGACTTTATTAGAATGTGGACCCCCTTGAGAGATCCAATCTTATTTATAGGATTCCGTAGGGGTTTTTTTTGTAATAAAGAAGGAATGACCATTAGGTCGTCGACTCTATGGTGGATAGTCAACTCTAGGGTCTACGATCATACTTGGAAGTCGATGATTTCTACTCATTTAATATATTTTTTTTATTTGGAGTCGACGACTATTATCGAGTCGTCGATTTTCATATTATTTATGTGTGATGGACCTTTTCAAAGGTACCATCACATCCCTACTTGGACGTCAACTTTGGTCTCTAAAAAAGCACAGTTTTCCTAGTGTTCTATCGCTATCTTTTTTCCAATTCTCCGAAACTGTGTATTGACGATGTGAAATATGTTCACTGTATTTCATGTTTTGGAAATGGGTTGCCCATCGTTTTATATTGCGGATGTAATAACAATCCCTAAATTTGTTATAACTAATTACAGTTACATGTATTTAGTTTATACTTCTATACACCTCCGCAAGCTTAACGGCAGTTCACTAGTAAGCTTAGAGCGTAAATACGAAAATGTCAATCTTGGGAGTGCCTTGGTGAGCAGATCGGCCTGTTGATTATTTGAGCCTATAAATCGAACATTTAGAGATTTTGCCGCAACTTTCTCCCTCACGAAATGATAATTCATACCAACATGCTTGGAAGTGATATGATGACGAAACGACTCAATTTAATTCAATTACGTAAACAAGTAGACCTGATGGTCGGGATTGCCCCGATCCAAGATCTGAAGGATCTTGGGTGTCAGAAGCAGCACGCAATCGGGATATCACCCTTAAATCAAGTCTGAGCTTCAGACTCCTATTTGCTGTTAAGCGAGGAGAGGAAGAGCTTGATACAGCAGATGAAGATTGAAGACACTCTGGAACGTGGTGACGTGATATGGGATGGAGGCATACTCAGCAAGAGCTGGAGGGACTTAGGGTTGCATGAAAATTTAATTGATATATCAATAAAAAAACATTGTCAATCATTACAGCAGTTACTTATACTAGGAATTAAAATGTGATATTTAAATACTGCAGGGGTTCTTAATAAAAATGAAAACTAATTATTTTTTGTTTAATTTATGCCGTATCCATGTAGACGTCTTTGAACCTCCCTCTCGGTTTGGGGCTGTTTGGCCGGTTCAACGGCATCGACCCATCGTCCTCCCCCAAATCAGAATTTAGGGTTTCTCGAGCAGTCTCCCTTAAGGCGTCGACGTCCCCTGTTATGGTTTTGAATTCCACCCAGCACGTATCAGATGAGTCGGGTTACTGGATAATGCAATTGCCCCCTTGTTATCACACCATATTATCATTGGTGATGGTATTGTTATTCCAATTTCTTTTAACAACATTTTTATCCATTCAAATTCTGATGTTGTATCTGCAGTACTTCTATATTCAGCCTCCGTTGTCGTTCTTGACACGGTCGGTTGCTTTTGAGAATTCCATGATATGATGTTCGAGCCCCAATAGCAAACATATGCTCCTTGGCTTTTTCTGTCGATAATATCTCCCCCCAATCGGCGTCTGAAAATGCTTCAAGTGTCATCGATGTTGATTTTTGAAGCTTAATTCCCGTGAAATGAGTTGAGGCTATATACCTAAGAATTCGCTTAAGAGCTTGCCAATGTATAACTGAAGGTGCTTGCATAAATTGCGACAATATATTGACAGGAAACGCAATATCCGGTCTTGTTGTTGTCAAATATTGCAATCCTCCAATAACTTGTCGATATTTTGTAGGATCTTCAAAATCTTCTGCTTCCTCATATAGATCAGTTTTCATATCCATTGGCGTATGAACTGGTTTTAGATTTTCAAGATCTTCTTTTTCCAGTAGGTTCCGAACATATTGATGTTGAGAGAGAATTATAGACTCATTTGCTGAATGATTTACATGAATCCCTAAGAAATAGTGAATTTCTCCAAGATCTTTAACGGCAAATTCTGTTGACAGTTTTATTGTAACTTGAGCAAGAAATGATTTTGACGATCTTGTTAATATGATATCGTCAACGTAAATTAAGAAATATGCTACGATATCTTTATTTTGGTAGACAAACAGAGATGGATCCATCAAACTTTCTTTGAAACCAAGTGTAACAACAAAGTCTCTAAAAGGATGAAACCACGCTCTAGGTAACTTCTTGAGTCCGTAAATAGATTTAATCAATCGACAAACATGATTCGGATTTTTCGAATCAATAAAACCAAGGGGTTGCTTCATAAACACTTCTTCTTCGAGGAATCCGTGAAGAAAAGCGTCGGATATGTCTAACTGGTTTACTATCCAATCATTCTTGACTGATAGAGCTAGGATGAGACGAATCGTGACTGGTTTGATGACCGGAGCAAAGGTAAGGTAATAGTCTAACCCGTCTCTTTGTCGCATCCCATTAGCAACGATTCATGCTTTTCTTCTCTCAAAAGACCCATAATCTGGATTTGTTTTGTTGCGAAAAACCCATTTGCATGATAGAACATTCTGTTCCGATGACCGTTGAATAAATTCTCATGTATTATTTTCTACTAATGCATTGAATTCGTCTTTCATGGCAGCACACCATTATGGATCTTCCATTAACTTCGCAGCTCCTGTTGGTACGGGAGAAGATGCCGCTTGATGTAGTGTATATTTTGGATTTGGTCTTCGAATTCCTTTTTGTAACCGGGTGACCATACCATATGTTCTTGTATCTGCTGCTTCTTCCATTTCATTAATTTCTGTTTCTTCAATAGATTGATCATATATATTCAGATTCAATCGTGTATTCTGTAGGAGGTGGAGGCGAACACGGACTTTCAGTCGGAGTTAACACTTTTGGGTATACAAATTTAATATGGGAAATGTCTACGAGTTCTTCCTTAAGAAGTTTATTTGCTGAAAAATCTGTTTCCATAAAGACCACGTCCTTGGAAATAAAAAACTTCTTTGTTATAGGATTGTAACAAAAATAACCCCTATAATCTTTTGGATACCCTAAAAATATATGTTGATCCATTCTTTCTAAAAATTTTACCCAGAGATCATGTAAATTTGGGGCTTCTCCAAAGAATACTTCATACGGACTTCGGTGACCTAATGAATTTGTCATCGTCCGGTTATATAAAAATGCTGCCGTGGAGAATGCGTAACTCCAGAATGAGTGAGAAATGTTTGTATTAGATAGGAGATTTAGGCCAACATCTAAAATATGACGATGTCGCCATTCCACCATTCCCATCTTCCTATGAGCATAGGGATATGACCTCCAATGTGTGATGCCGTTTACTGAGAGATAAGAATCGAATACATTGAATCCGCCTCCGATATCGGACTGCAGTGCTTTGATCGATTTTCCGATCATTTTTTCAATGTGCAACCTGAATTTTTAAAAGTGGACAATCAATCTGATTTTTGAATAATTGGGAACAACCAATTGTATTTTGAAAAACCATCCACAAAGTTGATATATTAAAGATGATCATCTGTAGATGCAATCGGAGACGGTTCCCATACATCAACATAAACTATTTGAAGAATTTCAAATGCTGAGTTTGATTCACGAGATGGAGATGGTAAGCAATGTGCTCTAATACTATATTGACGATGTGAAATCTGTTTACTGTATTTCATGTTTTGGAAATGGGTTGCCCATCCTTTTATATTGAGGATGTAATAACGATCCCTAAATTTATTATAACTAATTACAATTACATGTATTTAGTTTATACTTCTATACTTTGCACTTGTTAATAATTTGTAAAGCTTATATTCCTCATGACATAATGTTAGGGTCAAATTATGTCTGCAATAACATATCTTTCTAACTCGAATCTCTAATTCTAAAAGCAACAAAAGTAGAAACGGAATCTAAAATTTGTCATAAAAAGTTGTCGGTCGTTAGAGAACATAAACTAAAGAAATCCCACGCATGGGCCTAAGATTGAGAAGAAGAATCTCCCGAATGAGCCTGAGGTTGAGAAGAAGAATCTCCCGAATGAGTCTGAGGTTGAGAAGAAGAATCTCCCGAATGAGCCTGAGGTTGAGAAAAAGAATCTCTCCCGAAGGAGCCTGAGGTTGAGAAAAAGAATCTCCCGAAGGAGCCTGAGGTTGAGAAAAAGAATCTCCCGAAAGAGCCTGAGAGAGAAACAAAACTTTGTTAAGTATTCAATTTATAACTTTTCATTCACTCTAGTCACTTATATACACAATAGAAATGCAATCCACCAACCTAACACTTTCATGTGGCAATTATTACATACTAATTCTAATTATTTAACTAATTTTAAAATATTAAACCCATGATAAAACGAACTGTTACACTACGTGCTGAAGAATCACGCAGTGACTATGCCTATAAAAAGGAGTGATTATATGAAGGAAGGGGACGATAATTCATACCTCAACAGAAGGATAGAAGTTTTTTACCACCTATTTTTAGAACATTTGTTTACGACCTATTTTTAAGATATTTAGTATTGTTAAATCCTAAACATTTGAATTTAAATTATTTTCTCTCTTCGCCAAGTCATTTTGAACAAACAAAAGAATAAAAAACGATGATATCTTATACCATAGTGATCAAATCAAAACAAATTAAAAATAAAAGTTATTGAAAATTAAATTACGAATCCAACTATTTTGTAATGATATTGTTATGAACAAAAAAAAATCTAAATATCCACATTTCAACTACTATAAGTGTACTTATATTACTATTTTAATTTTATGAGAGATCCCAATCTTATTTATAAGATCCCGTAGTGGATATTCTTGTAATAAAGAAGAAATATTGGCCGTTAGTGGTCGTCGACTATATGGTGAATCGTCAACTCTAGTGTTTCCAATCTTACTTAAAAGTCGATGATTTCTACTCATTCAATGTCCTCATTTGGAGTCAATGACTATGTCTTTAATTAGGATATGTGTTAGGCAAATATATTTTATAAGAGCATAATATTTTATTTCCATGTAGAGAATGATCGATACAACCGATCATATTCTCCTACATATTATGTATCCCTACATCTAATCAGATCCGTACATTGACCATTTCCCGATAACATCATTTCTCTTTGAACGCCATCACCACGCTTCTTTCGACCAGATACCATAGACGCAACATTCTTCAGAGTTTTCTCCATTTTAAATAATATATGTTAATGATTTTAGTTAAGAGATATATATAAAGAGGGAAAGAGAGAGTGAAGTGAACCTGTTTCAAATAAGTAACTGACGATCATGCTTGATATCATAATTTTTGAAACAGATAAATGTTTCTGACAAACATGTATGATGTCATATTTTTTTGACAATAAATTGTAATTTTATTTAATTGTAAGATTTTAAAATATTTACTATAACTATAAATATTTAATATATATTGACAAAATGTTGTAAATAATACAATTGATCAAAACATCGATTAAAGTAATTTATTTATAGTTCAGAATAGAATAGTTTTAAATAAAATGCATTATTAAGTTCGGAAAAGAATCACACAAATTCATTGCTCTACCAAAAATCAGTGATCGAGTATTTAAAGTCACTCACACCATCGCCGACGACGGCAACACTCAGCGACGTGTCATAACTATCGCCGATCCCAAGTGCATCGATGAGGGTCCAGACACATCGCCGACGCCAATCAAAAGTAAAAGTAAAAGTAAAGGAGTTATATATATGTATTCATTCATTGTCATGAAACGTAGTATGCTAAAGCTGATGCGTCTCAATTATAAGTATGAACTAATACGCTGCTTACGTGAGAAAGATACGTTTATGAGAGGTTAACTAGTAATTAGATATTTAGTTAGTTGTACTATATATGCATGAGAATAGTACGTTTGTGAATATTTCTTTTAGAGGTAGTTTGGAGTATTATACTATATATTAACTGGATTATAATTTAATCCAAATTTTGTCATACGAGCAAACAAATTTGGGTCTAATAAACGGAAATTCTTTAGAAAGAATTGCAACTGGGTCGAGTGAAATCATGGTTGGTATTGTTAAATAAGATGATTCATTTAACATCTTGGGTGTTGCCAAATGTATCAGGCAACTTCTGAAGCACAGTAATACCTATCTTTTCTGGAAGTCACAATTTGAAGATCTTTTGGACGTACATCTATGATCTGACGGATATCGGAGGCAGTTTTGACGGAGGCGACTGCAGAGGGTACTCCAAATCTAGAATATATAAAGTGAAGGAAGAGGAATTATGTCGTCATGTCCTGGATGAAAACATCAGCAGGCAATGCGTCATGTCGATGGTGAATAATGATACCAAAGCGGCAAAGGTATGGAAGAATCTAGAAATTTATGCAAAGTCAATAAGGGATTATTTGTAGAATTTCAAGAAGCTAGAGGGGACATCGATGATGGATTAATATTTATACCGAATCAGATCCCTAGCGAAAAATCTAATCTGATCAGGAAATAAAGTATTCAAGATGGATTGCTGGCGGAATTTAAAGCATTCATAGCTTGTTGTCGACCCATAAATGCTTCCGTAACAACCCAAAGATCGTTGACATATGATGATTTTTATCATCTTCTTATTTCTGAAGACTTGGTGATTAGACAACGCAATATAGAGAATGGTGTAATCAAGTTCATAGACTTCCTTTGGCGGAGCATTTATAGCTCAAAGAGGGAAGTTTAGAGGAGGTGAGAATATTAACTTCAATATTTCATGTCAAAATTGTAATAAAAATGGGCATACATCTTGTATTTGCCAGATCGAGGGAATTATGCTTATGTTGCAGGCTCCTTAGTCGACTCATCTTCTCAACAATCCATGGAGGATGTGGCCTATGAAAATTGGTGTCTAGACTCAGGAGCGTCGCATCATATGACTCTCTCGTTGAATCAATTTTAGGATTACACATGTAGGTACTGTTAGAATTAAAACATGTTATGAGATAATTAATTAAAAAATGTACTTTGTGTTCCATTTATGAAAACGAACTTAATTTCCATTCCATGCCTATGTCGCGATCTTAATTGTAATTTTATTATGAATGAATATGGTTTTTTGACGTTGGACAAGGTGACTGGAAAGAGGTTGTTGAATGGAAATAGTACTTGTAGATTATATCATTTAAAATCTGGATTAAGAAATGGATCAACAGGAATAACTTCTGATTTAGTATCAACTTGTAGAACTATTAAAAATATTAGTAGTATTTGGCATGCAGATTGTGTCATTCCAGAAATAGTATTATATATATATCTAAGGTGCAAACGAGCCGAGCCTAGTTGAGCTTCGGCTTATTGATCCGGGCTCGAGCCGACTTGCCAAGGCTCGGGCTCGAAGCTCGAACTTAACTTGAAATTGCAAGTTAAAATAAATATTTTGGAAGAGTGGGGTATCAAACCCACAACCTCTTCGATGCTAAACAAGTATTATTTTAGCACAGTCGATGAATTCAGTAAGATTTATCCTAGTGAATGTAGAATATAAAAGTGATGTTTTTAATCAATTTCTGAAATTTCAGAAAATGAATGAAAACTTATTAGATAAAAGAATTAAAATAATTCTATCCAATTGTGGAGGTGAATTTAAAAATAAAAAATTTCAGACTTATACTCAACAACATGGTATAATTCAGAGATTTTTATCTCCCTATACTTCTAAACAAATGGGGATTGCAGAAAGAAATCATCGATATCTAATTGAACTAATAAGATACTTATTATTTCTGTTCAATTCGATATTTACAGTATCAATACAATTTCCTGTAAAAATAAGATCATCCACATATATAAAAAACCAATTTAAATTTGAAATTTTATTAAAAATAAATAGTGATGAAATATTTTATTTATCAGTACTACTATTTTCAAATTTAACTTCTTGATTTTGTTGAAATAACAACCAAGTATTGAAATGACAAACAATAAGTTGGTTATGATATTAATTAGTTAAGCAATAACTGATTGTAATTAGTATAAATATGAAACACTAATAAAATACAAATCACGCAGTTGTTAAGGGAAACCCATTCTCTTCTCTGTATGATCTTCTTCCCCACTCCGGTCATCGTCGACTAACTCTTCGATATGGAATCATCGTCGGGCGTTAATGATGCGATCGATCTTGTTTCCGCTGCGCACACGACGGTGGACGGAGCACAATGGGGAATCAATTTTCCAAAACTCTCCAAAACTCGTGACTTTAACTCATTCGTCGGGAAAAGTTGTTATGATCAAACAACTAAAATGTGTTACTCTAGAGGAAGATAATTACTTCAGCTGGCGAGCCCAGTCTCTCTGCATTATTACTCAGAGGCTATCGGCTCCTCGATTACGTGGAAGGGAAGGTCAAAATCCTCGACGGATCTTTCGATGAGCAGTAGGACCAGATCATCCTGAGCTGGATGTTGTCGGCAATCTCTTCGGCGATCTTGCCTCAGGTAGCTGCTCTGACCACATCGAACGAGGTATGGGAATCTCTGCGGCAAATATACTCATCGGATTTGGAGACACGGCTACTGCATTTACGTATGAAGCTACAGACCATCAGAAAAGGGGACATAACGATGGCGTAATACATCTAACACATTGCAATCGCCAAAGATAAACTGACGTCGGCCGATGAAAAGCTCCGCGACTCTCAGATAATACTGATCGCGCTCGGAGGATTAGGCTCGGAGTATTAAGCATTTGTGACATCCGTCTCAACACGTTTCTATCATTCCATGACTTTCAACCAATTCCAACAACTCTTGATGGACCAAGAACTGCAAGACGAATAAACCCAAAATTTTGAAGTAAATGCCATAACCAAGCTCAAAAAGTATGGAGACAGTAACAACAATAATAAATCACTACCATGTCAGATCTGCTCTCACAAAGGACATGGTGCTCTGAATTATTATAACAAAGCAAACTTCATAAAATTCCCGCCAACACACAACAAAAAATTGGTACCAATTGGAGTCGGTACAAGTGCGTCGTCGGTCAATGCTGTATCACTGTGGTATCCAGATTCCAGGACGACCAAGCAAATAACGGAAAATGGTAAGCTACTTAATTCTTCAAAAAATATAAGGGGTCGGAAAGGGTTATAGCAGCAAATGGGGAATCGATGACTATCACAGGTTCAGGTAAAAGCACACTGGTGTGCAAAGGAAAAGAGTTCCAATTAGAAGATGTACTAATAGTCCCTCAATCTTCTAAGAACTTGCTTTCTATTCACCAACTGTGCATTGACAATCCCGTCTCTATTGAATATGATAAACAGAGGGTAAGGATTCGCGATATCATGACTAGAGACGTAATAGAAGAAGGCAGGGAAGAAGCAGGACTCTATCAATTACCGATGACGACGACAGGCAAGGTTGAAGCTCTGACGAGCGAAAGGATATCAGCCGAACGTTGGCATGCCAGGCTTGGGCATCTGAATAAACAATCAATGGAAAAATTAAATGATATAAATGTAACCTCATCGGATTGTGAAACAATACCAGTGTGTGAATATTGCTTATCAAATAAATCAACTTCTTTGCCACACAGAATGAGCAATACAATTTATTCTTCTCCGCTAGATCTAGTCTTCACGGATATTTGGGGTGCAGCCCCGGTGATCTCGGCAGAAGGCTTCCGGTATTACATAAATTTTGTAGACGCCGCCACCAATTACAATTGCGTATTCCCATTGAGGAGCAAGGCAGAGGTAGGGACGACGTTCCAACAATTTCAACGGCACGGAGAATGGCAATGTGGAACTCAGATCAAAGAGGTCCAGTATGATAATGCTATGGAATTCAAGAAACTCGCAAAAAGCCTCGAAAATCAGGAATTGGGTACCGGTTTTCAGCCCCATACAGTCACCAACAAATGGATTCTTTCGAGAGGCGTCACAGGCATCTGATAGATACGGCTCTCACAATGCTGCAACACGCCGGGATACCAGTCGTGTATTCTAACTATGCAGTATTAACAGCAGCCCACGTGTATAACCAGAATCCATCAAAAAAATTGAACAACACATCGCCATATGAGGCTCTGTTCCAGCGAACTTCGGATTACCGGAAACTGCGTGTTTTTGTGTCACGATGTTACCCATGTTTCCATAATTACAATGCAAATAAATTGTCACAAAAATAAGTTTCGTGCGTGTTCTTAGGATACCCACAAAATCAGGATGCATACTTGTGTTATGATCCGGCCGGCCGGAAGATGTACATCTCAAGGGATGTTCGTTTCAAAGAAGAGGACTTCACGCTGAATAAATTCTTATGCGAGGAGGAAAAGGCAAATGTTACAAATTCTCCAACTAAGAGACGGACTACTTACTGCCCTATAATTTGAAATAAATCAGAAGAGGTGTCAAGTCAACACACAATCAGACACAACCGAGTAATACATGAAGAGGGAACGGATCCAAATCAATCGAAAGAGGCGTCTGGTCATCACACACTCGGGTACCATCAATCATTGCATGAAGAGGCAACGGATCCGGGTCTATCAAATCAATCAAACCCAAATGAGGTAAACAAAGAATTGGTGAACACGATCGATCCAGATCTATCAAACCCTAATGAATCAAATCAAACACAATCAAGTTCGCCCTACGAAGAAGAGGTATCAGGTCAAACAGTGTCGGACTCCACAATAAGTTCCAGATATCCGGTAACGTTCTCATCGTCAACAGAGTAAACGTCGTCGGAAACAGATCCGAGCAACTCACAGGAAAAATTCACCGGAAATCGGCCAGCTACGAGAACATCAAAGGGGATAGTGAAACCGAACCCTCGATACGCTCTATCAGTAGCAACCAACGGGAAATTCATACCTCGATATCCAAAAACAGCTATGCTAGACCCGAATTGGAGATCAGCAATGGAGTTAGAGTTCAACGCGTTAAAGAAAAATCAGACGTGGGTACTAATAGACAGGTCATCGGATGATAATATCATTAAGACAAAATGGATCTTCAAAATTAAACAACATGAAGATGGGTAGATCGAATGCTACAAAGCGAGATGGGTGGCCAACGGAGTGAGACAGGTCGGGGGGATGGACTACATGCACACATTCAGTCCGATGATTAAGGCGACATCGATTCGATTAGTTCTCACATTGTCTATCAGCAGAAATTAGGTACTCAGACAAATTGACATCTCAAACGCGTTCCTCCACGGAGAAATAGATGAACGCATAATTGCCACACAGCCAGCCGGATTTGAAGATCCAGAGAATCCCACCCAAGTCTGCCTGCTCAAGAAAGCGCTTTACGAGTTAATGTAGTCACCTCGGATGTGGTACCAGAGACTACGGAATTTTTTAACAGATATAGGATTTAAAGAAAGTTACGCTGATCCATCACTGTTTATATGGGTTCAAAACAACGAAACAGTATTTCTATTCGCATACGTAGATGATATAGTAATAACGGGATCATCTAAAGGAAAAATAGAAGAGGTTACAGCAAAATTGGCAAGCGAGTTTGCTCTAAGGGAATTAGGGGAACTATAATTCGTCCTCGGTATTCAGGTTCGGCGAACCAAGAAGACGCTCTTCCTGTTCCAGCATCAATACTTGGTAAACCTATTGGAAAGCTGCAATCTGACGAACCTAAAGCCATCAAATACCCCAATGATAGCTCAGCAAGATCTATTCTCAGAAGAAGCTCCGATCACTCAGTCAACGAAATATCGAAGATTGATTGGGTCACTTCAATACCTCATGTTAACTCGACCGGACATCCAATTTTTAGTTAAAATGCTAGCACAGTTCATGGCGTCACCGAAGCCATTACATTGGGTCGCGATGAAAAAGGTACTACGATACTTATCTAGAACCCAAACATTTGGGATAACACTGACCGCAGTGACGAACTTCACGTTCACCGGTTACTGTTATGCGGACTGGGGAGCGACACCATCGATCGGAAGAGCTAGATGGGAATGTGAATTTACTTAGGGGAAATACTGGTGAGCTGGTCATCACAGAAGCTGATCGAATACAGAGTGATTGCAAACACGGTCGAAGAATTGCAAGGAACAAAATCACTCCTTACGAAACTTGGGGTAGCGATTCCAACTCCAATGAAGTTACTCAGTGATAATCAGGGGGCAACATTTGTGGCAAATAATCCGATCTGTCACACGAAGCTCAAGCACGTAGCAATGGATCTACACTTCGTACGTGAAAAGACGAACGCAGGGGATATAGAAGTTAAACACATTCTGGGAAAGCTACAGCGAGCAGATATCCTAACAAAAGCACTAAAACCAGATATATATCAAGTGCTGTGAGTCAACCTCGTCGGAGAGTCTCCGCCGATTGAGGGGGGCGTGTTGAAATAACGATCAAGTATTGAAATAACAACAAATAAGTTGGTTATGAGATTAATTAGTTAAGCAATAACTTATTGTAATTAATATAAATATGAAACACTAATAAAATACAAATGACATAGTTGTTAAGGGAAACCCATTCTCTTCTCTGAATCATCTTCTTCCCCACTCCGGTCATCGTCGACTAACTAGCTCTTCGATAGATTTTAATTGCATTTTCTAAATAAAATTTGACAAAGTATTCTCATTATATTTACTAGATAATATTATGATTTGGAATGCAATAATAACCATTAGATGTATGTGAGGTAATTAATCTTGACCATCCATTCAACATCTCAGCTAGCTAGAGTGATTCGAATCTTAAGGAAATAATATATATGATCAGAATGTGATATCTCAAGATAAATTATTTAATTAGAATATTCGTTTATATAATAATATAAAATTTAAGATCTAAATTTTCTAAATTTATAAACTTTTTTATTTTAATTGAATTTTATGTATTTGCATCTTAGATATGCCAGTAGTTGTTGTTCAGACAATAACATCGGATATTGTACTAATGATGCTTGCATTAGTTTTTCTCAGTCTGATCCAGTAGCTTGCAGAGGTGGAAAGTGTAAGAATAATAGTAGAAGTTGTCACTACTACTGTTGATGAATATCGAGGATTACGATGGATAATAATACTAACCTTTTTACCATGGTAAATCATTTGAAAAGGCCATCGACGACGGGATTCATAATATATCAAGGGAAATCAATCGTCAACATCGGGGCAGAGGTGGGCATGGTTCGGGTTTACCACTACCTGAACTCGGCCAACAAGCTTCGGGCAAAAACCCGACCAATACCCGAAATGCTCTACTCCCTAAATGATGATCTCCGGTAGAGATTTAGCAATCACAATCTCTTCTTCACTTGAAGGTCTAAAGAAGGATAGAAGTCTTTTACCACCTATTTTTAGGACATTTGTTTACCACCTATTTTTAGGACATTTGATTACCACCTATTTTTAAGATATTTAGTATTTTTAAAACCTAAACATTTGAATTTAAGTTATTTTTGTAAAGATTTCAATTTTGAAATAAGAAACTGGTTTAGAATAGAAAATGGAATGAATATCAAACAATGACTTTGATGATCAGAAATTGAACAAGAAAACTAACCAGTTTGAACTTAACAGAATACGTACAGAAATAATCAATTAGTTTTAACATAAGAAAGGAAATACTTGAAACAAAGTTTTAATCAAGAAAATCTAACAACAACTAATTCAATCAGATAAGAAACTGTACTGAATTTTACAAAGATATTAGAAACCTAAAAATCAAACAACGAACTGTTGAAGCAGGTTGTTACCAACTGTTTTGGATGCTGGATCCGGGTCTGGATCATTGATCCGATTAATTTGTTTCACATCCTCCCGCAAACCTAATGAGATATCTTCCGATAGGTTTGTCAATGACAAATTAGCAGCTCGTACTAGAACTAGCTTGTGTCTATGTCTACGTCGTAAAAAATCATCTGTTTCTACAACCTTGGTAAAACCATCCGCAAATTGCAATTGTGTTGGGACATATTCAATTTTCAGAGTCCCCCATTCACTAATTCTCTCACGAAATAGTAACTTATTTCAATATCTCTTGATCTTGAGGTAATTGTTTGATTCTTGGACATGAATATTGCTGAACGATTATCACATAACAGTGTCGGTGGATTTCTCAATCTGATCCCCAATTCCCTGAACAAGTAGAAATACCATTTTAATTCAGATGTCACATGTGCCATTGCTTTGAATTCTGTCTTTGCACTCGAGTTTGATATAGACAGTTGTTTCTTTGCAGACCACGACAGTAAATTATCACCATACCACATATGCTAGATTCTGTAATTGACCTTCTATCAGGTGTCCCACCCCAATCTGAGTCAGTATAGGCCACCAAATCACTAAATTCTGTTTTACTTTTAGTAATTCTTAGACCAAAGTTAGAACTTCCTTGTAGATACCTGAAGATCCTTCTTACTGCATTTAGATGACCACTTCTTGGATTTTGCATATACTGGCAGACCTGATTAATTGCAAAAGAGAGGTCTGACCTTCTAAGAGTCAGGTACTGGAGGATCCCTACCATGCTCCTATAGTTGGTTATGTCCTCTAAATTCTCTCCCATCTCATGGCATAACCTTGTTGACAAAGTCATAGGGGTTCTTACTGGATTAGATAAATGATATCCAAATCTTTTCAAAATCTCTCTTACATAATTTTCTTGTGACAGTATGATGTTATCTCCCTCATAAATGCACTGAATTCCCAAAAAGAAACTCAACTTGCCCATGTCCCTGCACTGAAATGTTCTGCATATTACTTCTATGAACATGTCAATTTCCCTCTGATCAGTCCCTGTCACTACTATGTCATCTACGTAGACCAGAACAAGTAACAAAGATGCATCTGCATCTGAATTCCTGAACCCTTGATCTATTAAATGTTCTTGTAGTCTAAGGTACCATGCCCTGGGGGCTTGCTTCAATCCATACAGAGCCTTCTATAGCAAGCATACATAATCTGGCATATTTTTATCTTGAAAACCTTTTGGCTGCTTCATAAAGACTGTTTCTTGTAGATGCTCATTCAGAAAGGCATTCTTTATATCTAGTTATCTAAGGCCCCATCCACTGCTTACAGCCAATGATAATACAGTTCTTACTGTTGATATCTTAATCACTGGACTATAAGTGGAAATTCACTCCTTCTTCCTAATTGTAGCCTTGAGCCACCAACGTTGCTTTACACCTTTCTACACTGCCATCTGCCTTCCTTTTTTATCTTGTAGACCCACTTTGAGCCTATTATGTTCATATAATCCTCCTTCTTTACTAAAGTCCATGTATTATTCTCCCTTATTGCATTCATCTCCTCCTGCATTGCTTTCCTCCAATATTCAAATTTATTAGCCTTTGCGAAACCTGTGGGCTCAAACATATTGGATAAATTTGTATCTGAGTTGTTTAGGTGTTGATTATCTGATAGACCTGAGGACTGATCACGGTGTTGATTATCTGATAGAAGCTATATATTCCGTCCTTTTGTAAGGAAGTTGGTGAGTTTTTGCTAATGGACATATTGGACATATGCCTTATTTTTTCCCTGGTTCTGATTTTATTAACAGTTCAGATGATAAATGATTCAGAACTGCTTCAGAAGGATGGCCTAGCCTCTCATGCCATTTCTCTCTTGTCACTCTTACTCCATAACATGCTTGAATATCTTGATAAAGGTGAGATATAGTCCTTCCTTGCTATTGCCAGAAAATAATATCTCCATAGTGTCCACGTCCTTAACCAAAAAATTTAAATTGTTAAAAATGATTAAACAATTTAAGTCTCTAGATAGTTTCTGAATTGATAACAGGTTCTTTTTAAAACCAGGTACACATAACACTCCTTCTAATATGTAATTCTTTCCTTTAGATTTTAGTGTTACCCTTCCTCTATATGTTACAGGCAAAAATTCACCACTTCCTACTACATATTGTGTACCTGGAGAAGGTTCATAAGTTGTGAATGCCTCAAGATCTGGGATCATATGGCTCTGAAGCACCAGAGTCCAAGCACCATGAAGGATCCTCTTGTGTAGTTGTTGGTGGGACTAATTCAGAATTTGGATTCTTGTAGTGGTTATCATTTATTATTGTTTGTGATGATTCTAAAGATGTTGTAAATGCTGCATAATTTGAGATTTCTGGGCATTGTTTTGCAAGATGGCCTTTTTTATCACATATTTGGCAATTCTGTCCTTGATCTAGTGATGCAGGTGTATTGAGTATAGGAGGTAGTTATGTTTTTGGGATACTTGTATTTTTGGGAATATTTTGATGAGGTGCTGGTTGATAGAAAGGAAAGTGTGGTTGGTTACCATGTTGATAGGAAGGTTGTTGATAAAAAGTTTGTTGATAAGATGGTTGTTGATATTGATAGGAATGTTGCTGGTGTTGATAAGGTGGCCTATGTTGATATTGTTGATACTGAGGTCTGTATTGATTTTGGTTTTGATAATTGTAAGATGGATTATAATTCTGATATGCGTTATAATTATAACCTGAATTATAATTAGGGTTGTAGCTAGGATTGTAATTCTGATTGGGATTGTATTGTCCTCTATAATTATGAATATAGATGTGTCTACCTCTTCTATAGTTCCCTCTATACTGTGCAGACATTGCCACATTAACTTGATTTTCCTCATTTATCTTTTTCACCAATAACTCCTCTCCCATGCAGTAGTAAATCAGTGAGCTCATCAAATGTGACTGATGTTCCTCTACTCCTAATTGTGGTTAATAAGCATCTGTAATAAGATCCTAATCCTCCTAAGATGTAATCTCTTAGAGAATTATCACTCAGTGTCTCCCCTGTAGATGAGAGAGATTCTACCAAGCCTTACTATGTACTCTTGCATGGATTCTGTGCTAAACTATTTTAAGGTTCTAAGTTGCTCCTTAATTACAGTAACTTGAGTGTTGCTTACTGGGGAAAGAATTTTCTCAAGGTGTGTCCTCCCTCATAGGCAGATTTACACTTTAATAACATCAGTTGATATTGGTTTGCAACTGTTGCTTTCATCCATCCTAGGACCAGATCATCCTGAGACCTCCAGATCTCATAGGCTGGATTATCAATATCATTATCAAGTTTAGGTGGTGGGCATGATTCAGTACCATTAACATACTTCATAAATTTGTGTGCCCTTAAGGCACACTCAAATTGGATTCTCCGAGCTAGATAATTGCCTCTTTCTAACTTCTCAGGTACCATAGAAAACACATTGTACGATACATGTCCTAGATGTGATTGTGTTGTTGTTCTAAGTAGTGTAGCTGGTGAGACATGCCTGATTACGTCAGTCACTCCCAGCAACACCCTTCAACAAGGACTAAGGTTCCGTCGCTTTATGCCGGACCCCCAGAGAGTTCCACAAATGCGGAGGAAGTTTCTACGTTAAGTACTCAAGGCAACACCTGGGAATCGCCGACTGGGACTACCAAGTCGCCGACTCCAGGAGTGAATCGCCGACTCCAAACAGGGCACTCGAGTCTGGTAGACCGAGGACCAGACCACAAGGGAGTCGGCGACTCCACCTCTGAATCAGCGACTCCCATACCTGAGTCGCCGATTCCCAGCCGTTACTTGGGAGGGCCCACGTTATTATGGCACCCTTAATTGGGCACCATAATAGAGTGGGCCCCACGCTAATGAATGGGGAAACGTCCCCCAGGACCCTATAAAAGGGGTCCTTGGGGGTCCTCTACTCCCAAGTCATTCCCACTTGACCACACCACACCAGAGCAATCCAAGGAGTCTGAATCGCCTACTCCCAAGAAAGTCGCCGATTCCCCTCCACTTCTGCAGGTACATTGACGTAGAGTGCGCGTCGTGGCCGAACTTCAAAGCCTCCGGCCCTCCTCGCAACCCCGCGAGACTACTGGTAGCAAATTCCGTGCTTCATCAGTAGCCATTTATCCTTTGAAAAAGAATTTACAGAAATTAGAATAATTTTCAGAGGATATTCCTAATTTTAATTATCGGTTCGATCTATAATTTTTTTTTTTATATTAATCCCAGAATAACTTGACTAACTGATACTATGTAAAGATTTCAATTTTGAAATAAGAAACTGTTTTAGAAAAGAAAATGGAATGAATATCAAACAATGACTTTGATGATCAGAAATTGAACAAGAAAACTAACCAGTTTGAACTTAACAAAATACGTACAGAAATAATCAATTGGTTTTAACATAAGAAAGGAAATACTTGAAACAAAGTTTTAATCAAGAAAATCTAACAACGACTAATTCAATCAGATAAGAAACTGTACTGAATTTTACAAAGATATTAGAAACTTAAAAATCAAACAACGGACTGTTGAAGCAGATTGCTCTGACAGAGCACAGTCCGTTTCTAAAAATTGGATGAACAAAAATTAGAATACCTGAAATGCAAGAACGAGGGAAAGAATTACCAACTTGAATAAGCCAACGATCCTCATGAAGAACAAGTGACAAACTTTGAAAAGAAAAGATCAATAGAAAGTATTTACGAGAGAAAGAAAGAAAGCGAAATGGGAAAAAGAACTGCCTCTCTATTCCAGCCTTCTCCTGTTTTAAAGTGATTAGGGTTGGTTATTACCGACTGTTTTGTGTGCTGAATCCAGATCTGGATCATTGACCCGATTAATTTTTTTCACAATTTTCTCTCTCCACCACATCATTTTATACCAACAAAAGAATAAAAAAACAATGATTACTCAAATCACAATGATCAAATAAAAAAAAATAAAAATAAAAGTTATTGAAAATTATATTACAAATCCAAAGATATTTGTAATGATATGCTTTTAGGCAAAAAAAATTCTAAATATCCACAATTTAACTATTATAAATGTACTTGTATTACTAGAGGTGGCAATAATAATAACGATTCGTAAAAAAATCCAAAGTTATTGACACGATTTTAACACGATACGAACATGACACGTTTATAATATAGTGTCGGGTTAGTGTCGAAAGTTTTAACACGATTAATAATAGTGTCGGTTTAGTGATTGCCTCTGAAAACACGACATAACTCACTACAAAAAACCATCGAGTTCTGGTGCCCATCTCCTGGCGGCCAGGCCGCCGTCAGATACGACCAGCGGCCAGGCCACCGGAATGTTACACTTGTCTGCCGAAATAATTTTCCCTCGTAAATGAGAGAAATGAGTTGGCGGCCAGGCCGACGGTATATTTTTTTTAAAAGATGTCAGCGGTCTGGCCGCCAGCTCCAATTTCCCCAACGGTCTGGCTGCCGAAATAATTTCCCACTTGTTTTTTCAGTAGCCGGCGGCCTGACCGCTAGGATTTTTTGGAAACCCTAAAATTACAACTTGCGTCGTCGTGGTCCTCCGTACAGTCAACCTTAGTCAACTCGAACTTAAGTATTTCCCGACGGCCTGGCCGCTGGGAATTTTTTATATAAGTAAAAAAATTTCAGATTTCTTTCATTTTATTTCCCCCCCAAAAACGTCTCCACTACTCCCTCTCCTCTCTAACCCTCCCCCAACTTCTCTCTGGTGATCTTCCAGCCATTTCTCTCCGGTGATCTTCGAAGTTCTTCCTAAAGGTATGTTCTTCATCCTCCATTAGTTCTTATCTTGTTTTATAATTTTTTTTTTTGTTATCTTCTTTTCTCCTTTTTTTGTTGTTTATGATTTTGGGGGTTTATGATTTGGGGTTTTTTGATTTGGGGGGTTATTATTTGTGAAAGTTAAAGTTATTAGGGGGTTTATATTTAGGGTTTTATGAAATGGGGGTTTCTAATTTAGGGTATTATGAAATGGGGGTTTTTTAATTTGGGGTTGATGTTTGATTTAGTGTGTAGTTTAAAATGTTTTAAATTGTTAGGGTTAAATATTTTAAAAGTTATGATTGTTTTAATTTATTGGTTTGAATGTTTTACTGTTTTGATTTTTTTAAATGATTTTGTGTTTTGATGTTTTTTTAAGTGTAATCTTTTAATGTTTTATTTGTGTGTTTGATGGAATAGGTAGTTGATATTTGATATTTTGATATTTTGATCTATATGGTTTGCTGGAATAGGTAGTTGCTGGAATTTTATTATAGGTAGTTGCTTGAATTTTTGTTTTAAATTTTTAATCAAATGTTCTTTTTTAAATTTTTATTTACACTACAATAAATAAGACATTGTATGGCGGTCTTTAGATGACGGACATTTAAAATTTCATACAAATTAATTTCATGCAAATTAATTAAATTGTATTAAGATTAATTAAATATTTTTAAAATTAAATTATTAAATATTAATTATTAAAAAATTATTTTATTTCATGCAAATTAATTAATATTTAATAATTGTAAATTAATTAATAATTAATTAATATTCAATTTAATAAGTCAATTGTTAATTTCATGCAAATTAATTAAATCATTCTATTCATAATTAATTTACAAATTAATAATTATTTTTTCAATTTAATAATTAGTTAATTAAATTTTTATTTCAATTGATAATTTAATCATTTCATTTTACAATAATTTTAATTAATAAATTAAAATTTAGTTAATTAAAGAAATAAATTTAAATTTTTACCGCAATATAGCTTCCAAATCCGAATTTCACAAAAGATCAGTTTTCAAAACCTACAACGTACAAGTATAAAACAAAATAATTATTTTAATTAATTTTTAAATTATATAAAACAATAGAAAATATTAATTATTTAAAAACACTAATTTGTTTTATTAATTCAATAATAACAGTAATTATTATTTTAATTAAATACACTTTCATTTAATTTAAAAACATAAAAACAGTAAATTATTTATTTATTTATTTAAAAAAATTATATTTATTCATATTTAATTATTAACATATACAATACATTAATGTAAATTGTTAATTAATTACTACTTTTTTAAAAAATAACATTCAATTAAATAATTATTAATTATTAAACAATATTATTTTACAATTTAACAAATAATAAAACATATTATTTTTTACATAAACATTTAATATTTCATTAATAACATATTAATTTTATTGCAATTAATTACTTGAATTCATGCAAATTAATTTATTTCATGCAAAAACACATTAATTATTTTATATAAATTTTAAATTATTTAAAAACATAAATTAATTAATTATTTTAATTATTTTTTAAATAATTTAAAAACAGAAAATAATTAAAACAAATTTATTTCATGCAAATAATTAATTAAGATATAGATTCATGTAAATTATTAATTAAATTGATATATAATTACAATTATTTAAATAATTTAAAAATAAGTTGATTAAATAAAAAATTTGATTATTTTCTGTTTGAAAATAATTATGTCTTTAAATTCTTTCTAATATATAAATTAAAACATTATATAAATAACAAAATCATAATCAAAAATCAAAAAAAAAAAATCAAACATAGATATTATATATAGTATATATGATTCCAAACATTCCAACACCATAAATCAAAATCAAATTTCCAAACATTCAAAAACCATAAATAATTCCATACATAAATAAACAAATCAAAAATACCAACAAAAAGATAGATAGATAAAGAGATCAATAGATTAGAATCAAGAACAAAACCCATCACAAAAACCATTACAAAAGTTCACATATAAATAAAGTTCACAAAACTTTAAGAATATAAAGTTCACATAAAATAAAGTTCACAAAACTTTAAGAATATAAAGTTCACATAAAATAAAGTTCACAAAACTTTAAGAATATAAAGTTCACATATAAAATAGATCAGAAAACAACAAGGAAGATACTATACAAAAGTTCACATATACAGAGGTGCTAACAATAAATCATTTAACCTTCTTTGATGGAGACTCAACTGGACTGCTTGATTTGAACACTGGAGAAATGAAAAGTCGAAAGTACTGCCTAGGATCACTGCCGGCAACAAATAATCACAAGAAAAATAGATGGTTAAATACTTTGACTACTTATGAATCACAATGTTTACTATATAAACAGGAATTATTGAACATAAAAAATAAAAAAATATTGAACATAAACAGGAATTATTGAACTATATAGACATCTCTATTTGAACATAAAAAAACAACCCACTCAAAACAAAACATAAAAATTAAATCAAAACAACCCCCCATTCAAAACAAAACCCAAAACAAAAATCAAAACAACACACTCATACAATCAAATTACAGCAACTATCCATTCACATAATCATTCATATACAAAACATAAAATAACAAAATCTAAATCAAAAATCTAAAACAAATATTGAAATATATAAATAAATCTCACCAAAGTAGGAACGGAGCAAGGAAGAACGGGCACCACCGGAGGCGAGACCGGAGGCGAGAACGGAGCAAGTAGGAACGGAGGCAGCAGGGACGCACGGCGGACGGAGTCGGCAGGAGAGGATTCGACGGCAGGCAGCACTTGACACTTCAAACAGAATAGATGCGTTCTGTCGATTTGGGGTTTTTAATAAACCCCAAAACTTACATGGCGGATTTCCGCCATGTAAGTACGCTTAAGTGCCGACAGCACTAAAGTGAAAGTCCGCCCAATCGAAATTTGGGCGGGCTTTTTCCACTCGAGTCCCCGAATACTTAACATGGCGGACATCCGCCATGTTAAGTCAATTTAATCGGGTAATCGGGTTCAATATTGGGGGACATTCGAAATTTTGGGCGGGATAGTTTAGATGGCGGAAATCCGCCATCAAAAATAAAATGGAACCGCCGTCGAGTCCAAACCTTACCTCGGCGGACTGAAAGAATAGATGGCGGACATCCGCCATCTAAACAACTGGATTATTGATGGCGGAAATCCGCCATCTAAAGGCCGCCATACAAGGTCCTTTTTTTTGTAGTGTTAAATGTTCTGTTTTAATTATTTCTTTAAATTTTCTCTTTTAATTTATGTCATTTTTTAGGTTGAATTGTTGTTGGAATTTGTGTCTCCGATATCCGATCTCCGTTCCCCGCCGCGCCGAACTGTTTTGAATTGTTGTTGGACCATCTCCCGGCAGGTGTTTGTTTTGATTAAGGTATGTAATTTACAAATTAATTAAGGTCTTTTGATATTGCCTATGTGTTGTGATATATAGTTTATGATATTTTATGTATTTTGTTGTATTGATTGATCGATATATATGTTATGTGTTGATATTTTTTGTAGGTATTTGCGGATAGTTGTAATTAGCATTTCCGGTTGAAATTCAAGTTGCGTTTTAATCTTTATCGATCGATCAATGTAATATTTTTTATTCATTTTAAATTATCCATTTATTAATTAGTTAATATAATTTGCATGTTAATTAAATAATTGGAAAATGAGATGCATGTTCTTAAATTGTGTGAATTTAAAATAAATACAAATTTTTTGAAATGAATGCTATGAAATAATGAAATGCCATGAAATGAATTGAAAGACATGAGTTAAAATGAATGCATGTGTTAAAATGAATGCATGAGTTAAAATGAATGCATGAGTTTAAATTAAATAAAAAATTAAATAAATTTAAAAATTAGTTAAATAAATGTTTGGTAATTATTTTATATAAATCTGTTTTTTAATTCGTTAATAATAAATGTTTAGTAATTATTTATTAAATGATATAAATAATAATTATGTAATTAATAATTAATTAAAAAATAAATAATTATTTAATGATTTATTTAATTAGGGTTAGGGTTAGGATTAGGATTAGGATTAGTTAATTTTTAAATAATTGGTGAATAATTAATTTTTATTTATTTATTTAATTAATTAATAATTAATTAAGAAAATATTGGAAATTCCAATAATCAGTTTTTATATTAAGAACTTGATTTAAAATCCAATGTTAAAAACAATTATTTAAAAATTAAAATCATTTATTTAATTAATAATTAATTAAATAATTATTTAATTAAATTTAAATAATTATTTAATTAATTAATAATTAAACGTAACAATCAGATTTTCTATAAGTGTAATTGTTAGTTAATTTTTAAGTAATTGTGGAATAATTAATTATTAATTAAGAAAATATTGGAAATTCCAATAATCAGTTTTAAATTAATAACTTGATTTAAAATCCAATGTTGAAAACAATTATTTAAAAATTAAAATCATTTATTTAATTAAGTATTAATTAAAAAAAGTAACAATTAGATTTTCTATAAGTTTGATTGTTAGTTAGTTTTTAAATAATTGTTTATTAATCAATTATAATTGTATGTATTTCAGTTGAATGTCTGAAATCCAGATGCCTGATAAGGCTTGGTTAACTTTGAGCCCCTGTAGCCAAGAATTCAAAGATGGCCTCATGGCATTTGTTCAATATGGTTTACGAAAATGCCATGGTTTATATAAGGAAGGATATTTACCATGTCCATGTAGAGACTGTACTAATAGAAATGTGATTCCATGTGCCGATTTACGTCAACACATCTTCATGAATGGTTGGTTGGCACATTATGTTATATAGACAAAACATGGTGAGCAAACTTACGATTCAGAACAAAACATGGAAAATAAAGTTGAAGATGAACCAAATGAAATGCGTAATTTGATTTGCGTGGCAATGGGTAGACCTGATGAGATTGAAAATATTTCAGATATTCCAAATATTGCAGTCATAATTATGATGAAGATCTTCCAGAACCGAACGATGATCTTCCAGATTTAAATTATGATTCGACTTTTGTTAATCGGTTGAAAGACGCTGAACAAGAATTATGGTCCGGTTGTACCAAATTTACAAAGCTCTCTTTTATTTTGGAATTATTTCAATGTAAGTGTATCAATCAATGGTCCGATAAATCATTTGAGACGTTGTTATCCATTTTACGTCGATCTCATCCCAATGGAACAGAAACGATTCCGAAGAATATGTATCAAGCTAAGACAGTTGTTCGTGATTTGGGGTTACGGTATGAGAAGATCGATGCATGTCGGAACGATTGTATCATTTATCGTAAAAAATATAAAGATTGCAAAAGTTGTCCTACATGTGGTGTTTCAAGGTGGTTGAACGAAGCTGATGATGAAAAAAGAAAACGGATTCCCGCCAAATATTTGAGACATTTTCCGTTGATACCATGCATGACTTAAAAGATTGTTTTTGTGTAAAGATATTTCTAAAGGAACGACTTGGCATAAAAATGATCGGAAAAAAGATGGAATTCTTTGTCATCCAGCAGATTCATTGCAATGGACACAATTTGACGATCTATATCTCGATTTTGCTTCTGAACCACGTAATATCAGATTGAGACTTGCAAGTGATGTATTTAATTAATTTAGTATGATGTCAGTTTTTCATAGCACGTGGCCAGTTGTTCTTATGCCTTATAATCTTCCTCCATGGATGTGTATGAAACAACCCAATTTTATTTTGAGTCTTCTAATTTCCGGACCTACATCACCTGGAAATGAAATAGATGTCTACTTACAACCACTGATTGATGAGTTAAAAATTCTATGGACCACTGGTGTCACGATATATGACGGTTACTCAGAATAGCTTTCAAATACATATTGCAGTGATGTGGACAATTAACGATTATCCTGGATATGGTGATATTTCTGGTTGGAGCACGAAAGGAAAATTGGCATGTGCAGTTTGTTCTGAAAAAACGAGTGGTGTTCGATTGAAATATGGAAAGAAAGATTCTTTTCTTGGACACCGTTGTTTTTTGGAAAAAGACCATCCGTATAGACGTAATAAGAAGGATTTCAATAACAAAATCGAAATTGAAGAAGCGCCTAAACGACCCTTGGGAGAGGAGGTATTTCTGAATTTGAATTTTTTTAGAAATTCTATTTTTTTAGACAAAAATGATGAGAGACCATCAAAGAAGAAGATAAAAGTCATGTCCTTACCTCCTGGATGGAAAAAAGTTAGTATTTTCTTTCAATTGTCGTATTGGAAGACTCTGTTGATACGTCATAATATCGACGTTATGCATACTGAAAAAAATATTTGCGACAATATTATAAACACTTTATTGGGAATGGATGGCAAATCGAAAGACATTTTGAGTGCCCATTTGGATCTTCAAGAAATGAAAATTCGTTCCGAGTTACATCCACTAAAGATTAGTGATTCTGAATGAAAGGTTCCAAAGGCGATATTCAATCTCAATAATGAAGAAAAGACGATTTTATGTAAAGTGTTTCATGATCTCAAATTTCCGGATGAGTACGCATCCAACATCTCGTCAAAAGTGAAATTGAAAGAAAGAAGGTTTACAGGTTTGAAAAGTCATGATTGTCATATGATAATGCAATAATTACTTCCAATTGCGTTACGTCGATGAACACATCCGAAGGTAACATCTGTTTTAGTTGACATATGCAAGTATTTCAATGTGATTTGTTCGAAGGCGATTATAGTTGACCATATGGAAAGATTGGAAAAAAGCATCGTTATTATATTATGCAAATTGGAAAAAATATTTCCTCCGACTTTTTTTACAATAATGATACATCTAGTAGTATATCTTGCAAGTGAAGCGAAAGTGGCTGGTCCAGTTCATTATCAATGGATGTATCCAATCGAAAGATATCTATTGACTTTGAAAAAATACGTTCAGACCCGTAGTCATCCTGAAGGGTCAATTGCAGAAAAATATCTGGCCGACGAATCTATTTCATTCTGTTCACGTTTTTTATATAATCTTGAAACTAAGTCAAATAGAACGGAAAGATATATTGATGGTTACTATGGTGCATCAACTCACACTTAGCTCACTAAACTTGAACATGGTCAAGTTCATCGATATATCATTTTCAATTTGGATATTATTGAGATATTCTGAAATCTTCATATCGACGACCTAAAACAAAGGTATGTATATGACATGATTAATCATTTTCATATCATCGATATATCTTTTTCGTATCTATTTAATATTTACGTTTGACATATTAGGTATCCGACTATTACTTCCTTGCATTTACAAAAATTACATTTCAAAGAATTTGCAGACTAGTTTGAAAAATATGTTCAGAAAAATAGAGGCAAGGACGAGAATATTTCACGAGATATTTGTTCGATATCAAGAGGTTCAAATTTCTTTCTAAAATCGTACAATGGCTACATCTTAAACGGTGTGAAATTTCTTTCGTTTGAAGTGTCAAATTTAAAAAAGACACAAAATCACGGTGTCTTAGTCTCCGCCACTACATCCACATACTTAAAGAATCCAAATGACTATCCGAAAATTGATGATCTTTCGTACCATGGAACTCTTCACAAAGTTTTCGAAGTATGTTACGGACACGATATGTTGAAATATCCATGTTTCACTGCAAATGGTACGAAGGATATAAAAAAGACGAGTTCGGTCTGGTTAGTGTGAAAACGTCTATGCCAAAATACGGGGAAGAACCGTTTATATTTGCAGAACAAACTAAACAATGTTTTTATTCAATAGATCCTATTGAATCTAATAGGAGTTTTGTATTAAACAGACCTCAAAGACAAATATTTGATGTAGACGATGTATAATGAATTTAATTAATTAGATTATTTTTATTTTATATTATCTTTCAATTAATTAGATTATCCTTATTTTATTTAGATGTATTTTTCAATAGTCGCATTCGTTCTATCGGTTTTCATGGTCGTTACGACTCTAGATCAGAGATGACTCTGATCATTCTGATGAACAAGATTATGATCATCCTAATCTACATGACATGAACACAGCTGGGTGCGGTAGTCAAACGAAGAAAAAAACAAGAGAATAAAACTAAGATCGTGCAGAATATCATCCATCACAAGGACAACGGTTTGTAATAAAATTCAGAAATGATCAAATTGTCCACGATAGCGTAGTAAGAAAACTAAACATGAAATGCGCAATGGTCGCGAACGATTTCAAGTTACTAGTAGATTGAACAAGACCAGAAAAACATAGATGAGGCGATGGCAACGATACTGGTTCATTAATTTAGAGTTAATTGTTATTATAAATTTTATAGTTAATTTTATAATTATTCATCGAACAGAGAGAATTTGATTACAGCGGGTCAACCTTTGGTTATCGACATGTCAATGAAAGGTGAAATAAATTATGGAGAAGCGCTTATAACGCTTTATTAGATAAATATAATAATAAAGATCTTACAGTCGAAGAGGTTATGAAAACTTTACCCGACTACATCATCAAAGATCAATTTCTAAAAAAGCTGAACGAGAGAAGATCACCGAGGGGAATAGTACGTATTAATTTCTTCTTTTTAATGCAATAAAATTAAAATAATTTAACTTAATTACTTTATTTTAACTTAATGCAGGAAATTTCTCAAATTAACAAAGACAATCGGGCAAAACAAACATCACACAGTTTAGGTTCGAAAAATCTAGCCCAATGAAATTACGAAGCTGTAAGTAAATTATTTAATTTTATATATACTTTCAAGTTCTTTTTTCTTTCTTTTCCTAATTTTAATATTACAGGAACAAAAAGGATTAAATGATATTGAAAATATGACTGACACAGTACGTATTTCATATTTTTTTTAATATAATTCATTACATAAATTTACATTTATTTTCATATTTCCTTTTTAATTAAGCTCTAATTCAGTTTGCTATAACCGAACATATCGGCAGAAGCTCGAAGAAAACTAGAACATTAGGAACAATTGGTTTCTCATTGAGCAAGAAAACAACACATCGGATGAATGTGGGAAACTTTGGCATGAATAAAGGAAAAGTTGCTATGACCGAAGCTGAGGTTGAAGATAAGGTCAACGAGGTTGTCGAGAGGGCGATGGCTCGTCAGAATGAAGCGATGGCTCGTCAAATGACGTTTTTCGAACAGTACAACACCGCAATGCTCCCTCAAAATCCTAACTTGCGCTTATCGGAATTTCCTCCAATCTTCAACAACGCTGCAACGCATCCCGCGGGAGGGTTCAACATAAATTCTTCTGGAGCGTCGACTTCTAGAGCACCTCAAGTACAACTGCACGAAACTACGCCTCTTCAAGATACAATGCCTCAAGAGGAGCACATTACTTCACAACCGCGCGGAGGAAGACCGATTATCTTCACAACAGAGGCATTACAAAAGGTGGTCGTAACTAAAAAAAGAAGAAGAGCGAAAAAAAGAAATTAAATTAGTAATTAACGAATTTAATTTCTGTCGTACATTCAATATCAAACTTCAATTTCAATTTTCATTTATTATTTTCATACCAAAAATAAATTCTAAAAAAATATTAAAAAATAAATAATTTTTTTTTTTTAAATTTTTTAAAATTTTTTTCAAAAGTGAACCAGCGGCTTGGCCGCCAGAACTTTTTTCCCAGGGATTTTTTTTCTCTGCCGGGAATATTGACCAGCGGCCTATCCGTCAGGGATTTTTTGAATAATTTACACTACCCATGGCCAGGCCGCCGGCAAATTATTTCAAAAAATATCTGCCGGTGGTCAGGCTGCCGGGATATAATTTTCAAAAAAATATGCCGACGGCAACAATTTTTGTTAAAATCAGAATCCACAATTTTTTGCCAGCGGCCTTTCACAATTCCGACGACATTATCGGCATGATTATACCGGCGGTTTGGCCGCCAGAAAGCATTATACCGGCGGCCTGGCCGCCGGAATTTGCTACCAGAACAACGCTGGTTTTTTGTAGTGACTACACGATTATACGAAACGTAAATTAACATGACATGACACGATTATATAACTCGATAACACGATTATATAATATTATATTATTAATTAACTGTGTTTATCTTTTATGTAATTGAGGTAAAATAATATGTTTATGTTAAACCCTTTAAGTTTTATATAAAATATTGTAACCATAAATTGATAAGGGTAAAATAATAACTATGAGGTAAAATAATAATTACGGTGCAAAATAATAATATATATTAAGGATAAAATAATAAATTATACACATAGAAAATTATTAATAAAATAATAGTGTCATGTTCGACACGAATTTCATGTCGTATCAAGCGTGTCGTGGCGTGTCGACATGGATTCGGTCGTGTCGTGTTCGTGTCAATTTTTTTTGACACGGATTGTGCTCGTGTTATGTTCGTGCCATTGAAAAAATTAGTCTTGTCAAATTGTCAATCGTATTCGTGTCGTGTCGACACGAATTGCGAAGCCTATATATTACTATTTCTAAACGTGCGACCACATTGAGGCTAAACGTCATTTGACGTTTCTTCTATTAATTATATATTTTCATTAATATAAATAAATTCTACAAAAACGAAGCCTATAAATTATATATTTTCATTAATATAAATAAATTCTACAAAAATTAACGAGCTAAATAAGCTGAGCTTTATTTTTTGACTCGTTTATTTGACGAGTCAAGTCCGAACTAAATTGATACCCGACGATTATTGTACTAATTTGACGAGTCCGCGATTTTGTATTTAATTAAGATATGTGTTAGAAGAATTAATTTAATAAATATAACATAATATTTTATTTTTAAGTACACTATCATCAATACAACTAATCATATTCTCCTACACTCAGTACATACGCCATTTCCCGATAACATCATTTCCCTTTGAACGCCATCACCACGCTTCTTTCCATTAGATACCATAGACGCCACATTCTTCAGAGTTTTCTCCATTGTAAATAATATATGTTAATGATTTTTACTTTTTACAAAAGAGAAGGGATATATATAGAGAGGGAAAGAGAGAGAAAAGTGAATCATTGGTGATCTCAATATTTTAAAACCGATATCTGTTTCAAATAAGTTAATGACAAACATGCATGATATCATATTTTTTTTAAACAGATAAATGTTTCTGACAAACATGCATGATATCACATTTTTTTTTAAATAAATTGTAATTTTTATTTAATTCAAAGATTTTAAAATATTTACCATAAATATTTAATATATATTGACAAAATGTTATAAACAATACAATTGATCAAAATATCGACTAAAGTAATTTATTTATAATTCAGAATAGAATAGTTTTGAAGAAAATGGATTAAGTCTAAAAAAGAATCACACAAATCTATTGCTCTACTAAATATGAGTGATGGAAGTGAATATTTAAAGACACTCACACCATCACTCGGCGACACAGGTAAAAATATCACCGTCGACGGAAACACTCGGCAACGTATCATAACCATCGCCGATCCCAAGGGCATCGATAAGGGTACAGACACATTTTCGATGCCACTCAAAAGAAAAAGTAAAGGAGTGATATGTATTCATACATTGTCACGAAACGTATAGTATGCCAACACTGTTGTGCCTCAATTATACGCTGCTTACGTGAGAATGGTACGCTTATGAGTGGTTCACTAGTAATTAGATATTGAGTTAGTTATAAGTTAGTTGTGAGTATTTCTTTTAGAGTTAGTTTTGAGTATTATAATATATATTAACTACATTATAATGTAATCCAAATCTTTTTATGCGAGCAAACTAATTTTGGTCTAACAAACGGAAATTCTTTAAAATGAATTACAGCTGCACGGAATGAAATCATGGCTGATATTGTTAAACCAGATGATTCACATAACATCTTCGGTGTTGCCAAATGTATCAGTAAACTTCTGGAGCAGCATGATAACTATCTTTTTTTAAGGTCGCAATTTGAAGATCTGTTGGACATCTATGATCTGACGGATATCGTTGACCTAGAAAAGGAAGTTCTGGCGGAGACGACTGCAGAGGGTACTCTGAATCTAGAATATACAAAGTGGAGGAAGAGGAATCACGTCGTCGTGTCCTGGATCAAAACATCAGTAGGTAATGCGTCATGTCGATGGTGATTAATGAAACCAGAGCGGCGAAGGTACGGAAGAATCTTGAAGAAAATTTGTCACCTCATCTAGAAATTTATGCAAAGTCAATCAGGGATCGTTTGTGGAATTTCAAAATGCTGGATCGAGGAGACATCGATTATAGAATATTTATACCAAATCAGATCCCTAGCGAATAATCTAATCGGATCAGGAAATAAAGTATTCAAGATCGGTTTCCGACGGAATTTCAAGCATTCAAGATCTTCGGTAACGACCCAAAGATCGTTGTCGTATGATGATTTTTATCATCTTCTTGTTTCTGAAGACTTGGTAATTAGACAGCGCAATTAATAGAGAAATGGTGTCATCAAGTTCATTGACTTCCTTTGGAGGAGCATTTATAGCTCAAAGAGGGAAGTTTAGAGGAGGTAAGAATATTAACTCCAATATTTCATGTCAAATTTGTAATAAAAATGGGCATACAGCTTGTATTTGCCCAGATCGAGGGAAGTATGCTTATATTGCAGGCACCTTAGACGACTCATCTTCTCAACAGTCCATGGAAGATGTGGTTGATGGAAATTGGTTTTTAGACTCAGGAGCATCGCATCATATGACGCTCTCGCTGGATCAATTTTATGATGATCAACCTTATTCAGGTATATATGAGATCGATTATTATTAGGGATGGAAAATCACTTAGAGTTACAAATGTAGGTACTGTTAGAATTAAAACATATTGTGAGATAATTAATTTAAAAAATGTACTTTGTGTTCCATTTATGAAAAAGAACTTAATTTCCATTCCATGTCTATGTCGTGATCTTAATTGTAATTTTATTATGAATGAATGTGGATTTTTGGCATGAACAAGGTGAATGAAAAGAGGTTGCTGAATGGAAATAGTACTTGTGGATTATATCATTTACAATCTGGATTAAGAAATAGATCAACAGAAATGACTTCTGATTTTGTAACAATTTGTAGATATATTAAAAGAAATAAAAGTAGTATTTGGCAAGACAGAATGTGTCATTCCAGCTATTATATCTAAATCTAATCTAGCAAGAACTTGTAATTTTGAAATAAATATGGATTATGATGTATGCCAAGCATTTAATGTCAATAAAATGCATAAAATACAATTTAAAAGAAAGAGAATTCTTTTGTGATTCCCCCTCTATATTCTATGGATGTTTGGGGACCAACCCCAGTAATATCTATAGATGGCTTTAAATATTATTTTATTATAGTCGATGAATTCAGTAAGATTTATCCTACTGAATATAATTATAAAAGTGAAGTTTTTAATCAATTTGAGAAATTTCAGAAAATGATTGAAAATTTATTAAATAAAAGAATTGAATATGATTGTCAAGGTGAATTTAAAAATAAAAAATTTCAGACTTATACTCAACAACATGGTATAATTCAGAGATTTTTATTTCCATATACTCCCAAACAGATGGGGATTGCAGCAGAAATAAAGCATCGCCATCTAATTAAATTAATAAGATACTTATTATTTATATAGTATGACAAGAATTTTGTTCAATTATCAGTTCGGATTACGTACTGTTTGAAGACATGTGGTACTTCTGCCTTATTGTGCAACAGAAATATCCAAGTCAAATCGCTAATGAAAAATGGTGTTCTTTTAATTTAGATAAGAGGCAACATTCACAAAAAAACATTGTTCGTAATAGGAATAGAAGGTTCAAGTTTATGAAATAAAGAAAATTTGCTGCGGCAAGGTTGTCCAAGCCTTTGGTGCAGGCATAGACTTGTACGTTGTGTCGCCATATAAGCTTTGGTTGTCCTCGTCGTTACATTATTTTAGTCTTCCACTAAATAGAATGTAGAGGCCACTAATCTTCTTATCCGTGCCAATCAATATCCCTTGGGAATTCTTTATAGAAGAAACCATTAGAACCAAAAGTAAATTTGTAATTAAATCATTCCGTAAGCTTGCTAACTGAGAATAAGTTCACATTAAATAATGGTATATGTGGAACGAGACCTTACATATTCCGGCCACTAGTATGGACTAAGGTCGCGTGTTCTTCGACAAACCCACTATAAGAAAACAAACTTTTAACGACGGCTAAATGACAATTAACGAAGAGAAATGACCGTTCCGGAAAGTCTGTTCGCTGGATTTTTTGGAACGGACATGATTTTAGGAGGGTATTGGCCGTCGTAATATTATTTTTGTTAGGGTTACGATCATAGACTGCTCCTAAGCCGTCGTTAATTATTTTTCCGTGTTAATAATTTGATGCCCAAATTTTTATTTCTGTTCTTAAATTTTTTTGTTTTCCATTTCTGTTCTCTAATTATATTTTCACGTCAATAATTAGACTTTAGCTTGAATTTTTAATTCCGTCTCAAATCCGACCCTAAAGTTTTTACTTCTCGTCTCTAATCCATCCATAATCATTTTTTAATAAGTTTTTATCTCAACTTTCCGTTTATAATCGATCACTAACATTCAAATAATTATTTCTTTTAATTCGAGCCCAGGCTCGCGAGCTTCGAGCCCGAGCCTGGCAATTCTTAAAATAAGCTGAGCCCGAGCTCAGCCAAACCAGGCTCGGTGAGCTCGTGCCCGAACCTGGATAACTCTTTAACGAGCCGAACCCGGCTCTATAAGCAAAAGCTCGGCTCGACTTGACACCCTAAATATAAGCATTCACAATAAAACCATTCACAATCATTTAATTTATAATACATTTAATCTAAAAAAAATATCATTCAATTCTCGATGATTTAAAATTTAAAGAAATTTATTTTAAAGCAATTATTATTTTTTAATAACTTATCAATATCTAAAGAAGCATTCTTATCTATTTTCGTTTGCTTGTAGAAAAATAACAATATGTTAATGTTTATATTAAAAAATGTGTAAATATTGAATAACTTGAATAAACTATTCTTAAGAGTGTCCTTGAATATTCTAAAGTGGAAGTTTACCCGTAAAAGGTTTGGTTCGTAAGCGGTTAGACTTAAATCTTACAAGAGGTTTTGTCATTACCTTTAGGCTAGTGATCTTCGTATGTCATCGGAATTGGATTAGCCTTTGTTTGGGTGAACCAATATAAAGACCTTGTGTCCTTTTATTCTTCATTTTTAAATAACCTAATAAGAAAGAAGAACTAAAAAGATCCCTAATCCAATTATCTGATCATTGATTGAAGTTGATGTAACAGTGCGCCGACGGTGACGCCGAGCCCAGAATCGTCGATCGGGGCGGTCGTGCGTGAGTTGGAAGAATGTTCCCCAAAGAGGCCGGAGGGAGATAGAAACATTATACCGAGGGATCCCAAGAATAAGAATAAAGTAGTTTCTGTAATTCGATAGTTCTTCCTCCACATTCCATCTATTTAAACCCAACATTCGTACTGGAATAACAACCACGTTGTGGATACACAATCGATCACTAACTAGAGCTATGCCTAACTAATTTTTTTAATACTTTAGTCGTATCTGAATTCTGAAGTGCGGGTGGAGCGCTTCAACCGAACTGGATGAGCCAGGCCAGGTTCCACTGTCCTCTCCGACCGGCGAATCTTCTTGTAACCTTAATTCTTTTCTCAGTACCTCCTTTTCCACGGTGTAATCAATTAACGTTGTTACATCACCGTCTCCTGCCGAACGAACCTTGTCCTCAAAGTTTGCGCTTCTTAGTACATCCTCTTCTATGATAAGTCACCCACTTTATATCCTCGCATGTTTGCTCCGACGATGGTAGACCCCTCCAGTCCATCAGGACTTGTTCTATCTTTCTTCCTTTTCACGTGATAATTCGGTACCCTAGTACTGACCTGGGTACTACTATTGGGTGCGCATCTTACGCCTAAGATGGTAATTCTAATCTTTGCTCGATCTCCTTGGTGCCCACAAACGGTTTCAACATAGAGATGTGAACCACTAGGAAGATGCTACTTCCGACTGGTAGATCCAAGCGGTATGTGATAATCTTAATTTTATTCCCGATCTTGTGGAGTTCGTAATACCTCTAACTAAGTTTTGTGCAGATTCTATTATCTACTGAGTTTTGATGGTAAGGTCGAAGCTTCAACCAAACCCACTCCCCAATTTCGAACTCCCAAAACTTTTGTTTCCTATTAGCATATTTCTTCATACGATCCTGTGCGGTCCGTAACTTCTCTTTTAACTCCCCCAATAATATTCTTTGCCTTCTGAGTAGTTCTTGATCGACAGCCTCAACCCTTGAGTCACCGGAATGATATGGCATGATAGCCAGTGGAGGGTGCCCGTAGACTACTTCGAATGGTGTCGTGCCAAAACTGTGGTGGTATGCGTTATTATACCAAAGCTCGGCCCAATGTAATAATTCCTTCCACCATCGTGGATTGTTCTGTATGGTGGCCATCAAATATCCCTCAATTATTTTGTTCACAATCTCCATCTGGCCATCCGACTCGGGATGGTACGTGTAGGACGTACTGAATGTCGTTCCACTCCGGAGAAGTAGCTCTTTTCAAAACGTACTTACGAAAATTTTGTCTCCGTGTGATACGAGTTTGGCTGGAATTCCATGAAGTTCCACAATATTTTCAACGAAGAAATTTGCGATTGAGAATGGCGTATATGTCTCCGGTAAACTGCCCAAATGAAAATATTTAGAGAGTCGGTCTATCACGACAACGATGAAAGAGTGACCCCAGATTGTGGGTAAGCCGATGATAAAATCTATGCTAACCTCTTCCCAGACGGCCGCCGGAATGCTTAGTAGATAGATTAATCCCAGGGGTTTCTCCAAGGGTTCCTTGACATGTTGACAGACCACACATTCGGCCATGAAACTTTTGATTTTCCGATTCATCCCTCTCCAGAAGAATTGCAACCCACCCGGTGTAATGTTCAGTAATATCCCGCGTGCCCCCTTGCTGTGACCCGTGTAGTTCTCTTAAAATTTGCCCTTCTAATTCTGAATCTGGCCCGATACAATACCTCTTTTTGAACATTAAGAATCCACCCAATATTTAGAATCCTTTTTTTGCTACTTGATTCACCACGTGGTCGCGTATTTTAATGATCCATTCGTCCGATTTATTTTCAGATCTCAATCGATTGAACCACTTGGCAACTGGTTTAGCTGCTAACAGACTCAGCTATGTTTTATTCATGCTTTCTTCCGCCGGTAATCTCGACAGGGCGTCGTCAGCCAAGTTCTCCCTCCCTTTCCGATAGACAATGTCATAGGAGTAGCCAAAAGTTTGGTTAAAAAATACTGCTTTTCAGGCATTTGTATCGTTTGGTTGAGCAGATTCTTCAATGGGTGGTAGTCGGTCCTGATCGTAAATACTCTACCCAAAAGGTAATGTCACCAAAAACGAACTGAATCCGTGATAGCCCACAACTCGTTGGCGTAAGTCGACGCATGTTATCGTAATGCCGACAACTTCTTGCTGTAGAACGCCACCAGGTGTTCTTATTGTAATAGTACTGCACCTACTCCTACCTCACACGCGTCCATCTCCAATATAAACGGAAGATCAAAATTTGGGTAGACTAGTACCGGAGCCATCACCAATATTTTCTTCAGCATGTTAAAGGCTTCTTCCGCATCCTTATTCCAGTGAAACTTATTCTTCTTTAACAAATCAGTGATAGGAGCTGCTTCTTGAGCATAACAACTAATAAATCGTCGATAGTAATTCGATAGTTCTTCCTCCTCATTCATTCTATTTAAACCCAACATTCGTACTGAAATAACAACCACGTCGTGGATACACGATCGATCGCTAACTATAACTATGCCTAACTAATTTATTTAATACTTTAGTCGTAACTGGATTCTGAAGTGCGGATGGAGCGCTTCAACCGAACTGGACGAGCCGGGTCAGGTTCCACTGGATTGTCCTCTCCGACCAGCGAGTCCTCTTGTAACTTTAATTCCTTTCTCAGTACCTCCTCTTCCACGGTGTGATGAATTAACGTTGTTACAGTTGACTACTTTCTTGCAGATCTCTCATCCAGTTATCTTGTCATTATATGAGGTTACTTAAAGTTAAAATTACTATCCAATTATCTGGTCATTTATATTTATATATTTTAAATTATATTATAACATTCGTGCTTATAAGAAAACTTAGTATTCATATACTACAGTTGGCTTAAAAATGACTATCAGTCAAGTTAAAATCTCTATCCGTGTGCTCATAAGATAACTTAGTATTCATATACTACAGTTTCTTATAAACTACTATCTGATAAGTTGACTCAGTATTCATATACTGTAGTAAACTTTGAAAGAACATGCAATCTTTTATTAATCATTGTTCCTAACTTGTATTCTCAGGTATTCCGCAAATCAATAAAACTGAGAAATCACGAAAAGATGTTATAACCCCTCCTAAGCCTTTGATCCAGATCCCAAAGATATTGTCAGTTACAACTGCATCAGGTGAATGTAATTTTTTAGCAATACATATTGTTAAAACTCGTCTCAGAAATCGCCTTGGTGATAGTCGTAACATATATTGAGAAATATTTTTTTTTTAATATAGACAAAGAATTAATTTTAAAAATAATTAATGATATGTATCCTCGTTGTAGGACATTAAAGTAATCTTTAATGTATTTGGAATTTTTATTTAAAATTTTTATTGTTAATTGAATGACTGTGTTTATTTATATTTTGAATATTAATTAATGAATGTATTTAATTTTTATAGATTTTTATACTCGATTTTATGAATAGGTCATATTAAAATTTAAAATAGTAAAAAAAAATTAGCCTTCGGCAAATTTCGCAACCTACTGGGGATTCCTGGATACGCCAATGTTCATACATAGATCAAATCCATCTTTTTTTTAAACCTGTTCTTTGCTTTATGGATCTCGTACAATCTTCGATTTTTTACTCACTTGGGAGAGTATTGAGTCATCTCCAAGCTCATCCCAAGAATACGACCTTTTGTCTTTCCTCCTGTTGCCTTCATCCAAACTTCTCCAATCTCATCTCGAGAAGACTGGCTTTTTGCGATTGTAGGAGGTCAATTATTGAGTCGAAATATCGTATTTTACTCTGTGTCATCATTTTCAGCTACAATTTGACGTCTATCAAACTGTTCTTTATTGTATGTTGCATAGTCCTACCATTATATAAACAACAAAGAAATTAATTATTAATGAACAAAAATAAATTACGAAATATTAATAATTTAATATGTACCATTAGAGTCAATTATATATCGTTAATGCGTAGACAAGTAATATTATGTAAATAAAACTGGACGATCTAATTTCAAACTCTAAATGACGAAAAAATAAATTAGTTGAAATACAAGTTAAAATAATTATATATTTTTACCAAAGATTGAGAGTTGGATTCAAACGACGTCGATCCTCTTTTATATACAATGTATCCTTCCACTACAAAATAAAGTAGGCAGTTCGGACGAATCAAAGTTAACGAAATTTCCGTTACAAATACTTATTATCAAAGTTAACGGAATTTGTAACGGAATTTCCGTTAACTTTTCTATTTCCGTTACAAATACTAGGACTTATATATTGTAACGGATTTTTTAACTATTTTTAACGGATATTCCGTTACAAATAGCAATTATTTAATAATTTTCATAATTAGGGTTAGGGTTAGGGTAAATGTAAATAATTAGAGTTAGGGTTAGAGTAAATGTAAATAATTAGGGTTAGGGTTAAGGTTAGTGTTAGGGTTAATAGAGATTAATAAAAATTAACAAAAATTAGTAAAAATAAGTATATATACATATTTAGATAGTATTAGGGTTAGAAATTAGGGTTAAAAG
Organism: Zostera marina; assembly: GCA_001185155.1. Taxonomy (NCBI): domain Eukaryota; kingdom Viridiplantae; phylum Streptophyta; class Magnoliopsida; order Alismatales; family Zosteraceae; genus Zostera; species Zostera marina. The sequence continues at coordinate 375,574 of LFYR01000555.1, read as the reverse complement.
TAAGAGTTAGAAGATAGGGTTAGAAGAAGTTAGATTATAGTTTTTCAGATATTATAAATTATAAAAAATTATAAATTGAAGTTATTTTAGATATTTTAAATTTTAAAGTTAAAAAATAAATTTAAATTAAAGAAGGTATTTTAATTTTTAAAGTTAAAATTTCAATTATAAAAGTTATTTTAAATTATAAATCCTAAAAAGTAAAAAATCAATTTAATAAATTAAATATTTTAAAACTTATAAAATAAGTTTATTTTACATTAAAAAAAATAGAAGTTATAAATTAAAGTTATTTTAAATTATAAATCCTAAAAAATAAAAAATTAACAACTAGTGATTTTTTTAAAAATTATTAAAAATTAATTACAACTAGTGATTTTAATAAATTGTAATATGAACTTTTAAATTTTAAACTAAGTTAAATTGTAATATCCGACACACAGACCATAGTACTAAAAGACGTATCCCAAAGTACCTAGTACGCAGAGGAGGGGGGAGTACTGGTGATACAGTATCCCGAACACGGTCACAACCTTCCAGCAACTAGAAGTCCGGATAGCCTAAGATGAGTCGAGGTATCTATTCTAGGGTTGGGGAGGTCCCAGGTCGAATCCTAGGAAGATCGACTTTCCTGAGGATCGACTTCCCTGGGATCGACTTTTGAGTAAAGTCGATCACCAGGAAAAGTCGACCCCCAGAAAGTCGATCTCTGGAAAGTCGACCCCTGGACCCCATCTGATCAGTTAGGCAGTTAGGCGGTTACTGCCCAAATGACCAGATCACCCCCATAAGAATCCCTATAAATAGAGGGCACCCCCCACTCATTAAAGGCAAGTCATTTGGAGAAGAAGAATTCCTAGCGAAGCAGAGCTCTGCACACTTGAGTTCCGGTCCGGTTTCCCGCGGAGTTCCCCGCTTGGCGCTTGCTTGCGCGTCTTGGAGTACTGGTCGGGTTTCACCCCCATCATAAGTTAAATTGTAATATCCCCAAAAGTATTAACTAAGTTAAGTCATTTTAAATCATTTTAAAGTTATTTCCCAAAAGATTTTAAATGTTATTTTATAGTTATTTCCTAAAAGATTTCCCAAAAGTATAAATTGTGTTAAATTAAGTCATTTTATAGTTATTTCCCCAAATCGACTTTCCCCAAATCAAACCCCCAAAATCCCAAATCGACTTTCCCCAAATCAAACCCCCAAAACCCCAAATCGATTTCCCCAAATCGTTCTTGAAGTTAAAACTCTCCAAATCCTTCAGGCGATTCTTCCTGTCCGGTGGCGATCCCTCCAGTCCGGCGACAATCCCTCCAGTCCGCCGACGATCCCTCCAGTTCGGCGATGATCACTCCATTCTTCCGACGAACAACTTCTTGTTCACTCCTGTCCGCTGTCAAGCATCTTCCAGGTAAGTTCATCACCTCTAGTCCATTCCATTCCGTTATTTATATTCTTAAAATTGCAATTTTCAATGATTATTATATATGTAAACTTGTGAAGCATGATGGTATCATTTCTAAGAACATGTGATAGCTTCATCAGTCACTGTGTCTAATTTCCCGAGTTAGTCTATAAAACCATCTGCAGTTAAAAATAAAAAATTAGAAATGTCGTCAAATAAATCTGCCACTGGTGTGTCAGTTGGGCATAAAACAGGTTCAGAAACCAGCACTGATAAGGCAGAGGCACAAGAAGAGATAAATAAACTTCAAAGAGAGATTTTGGCCCTGCAGACAGAGAAATAAACCACTAGTGAGATATTCGTTAAAACCTCTTAGATTTGGAAAATACATACAACCAAAAAACTCTAAAGAATTTATAATCAGGGATTTTATTAAACAATATCTCACTAGGAGATTTGTTTTTACTTGGTTCACATAAATGGTAATGAGTTAATCAGAACTACAGCAGAATGAAATGCATATGGCCATAGGTTTAGAGGTAATGATGCTTTTTTCATCAATCCTAAGCCCATGTCTACAATATGCCTAGGCTTTCTTTAAGCAATTGCTACCTTCTCATGAGTGTGAAGGCATGAGAAAATATGGCTAATTCTATTTTCTCCTAAGAATTATTTAAACTCATTACTAACATATGCCCCCGGCCCCCATTATCAGTCTGTAAAAATTTAATCGTAGTGTTTAGATGATTTTCCATCATAGATTTAAAAAGTTTCAAACATTTGAAAACTTCTTATTTATTTTGTAAAAAATAGATCCATGTATAACTAAAAAATACATTTACAAAATTTACATAGTATTTTAAGCCTTGTGGTGATGTATGTGGCGAAGGGATCATGTCAAAATACATTCAGCTCCTGTGAAAGAAAACCCTACTCCTCACTGATTGTATAAACTATAAGACATTCAGTCTAGCTATTGGGATTTTTATGGTCGTCATATTTGAATTGAAAAATGACGTAAATTGGATCCTTACTAGTGATCTTTACTAGTTCTACCAGAACTTCCTAGTTATCAAGAGATGGAAGTCTAAGAATGTGGCTGAACCAATTGCTGAGGCTTCCAAATCTGCCATTGGAGATAGAACTCTTGCTTGTCCCTTATAATTTCTTTGGCAATCACCTCAGGTGACCTCAATATTGTTGGATCGTGATCCGAGGCTATAAGGGGGGATGATAGCCTCTTTTCGATTTATACAAGTTGATTGCGGAATTACCTGTAAATGCTTAATAAACAAATGGTTGAACAGTAATGATATAAGGATATTATTATTTTAATTGATATAATAATGTAAGTATTACTCTTCGAAGCTTACTACAGTATATGAATACTGAGTCAACTTGCTTGATAGTGTTTCACACACAACTATAGTATATGAATACTAAGTTATATTGGAAACACAAATTGTATTGTAGAGTAAATGACCAGATAACTGGATATATTGATACGCAAGTAAATGACCAGATAACTGGATATATTGACAAACAAGTAAGTGACCAGATAACTGGATAAGTTGATAAACAAGTAAGTGACCAGATAACTGGAGAGATATGAATGAATATAACCTCAGATAGTTGACCAGATAACTGGATGAGGGATCTGCGTAAAGTAGTCAACCTCTGTGTTTGACCAGATAACTGGAAGAGGGATCTTTTTAATTAAGTGTTGTTTTTAAGTAAAAGATAGAACTATAATTAACAGAGAACAACACAAGAGATTTATACTGGTTCACCCAAACAAGGGCTAGTCCAGTCCCGACCAACTGCCGGAATTCACTCGCCTAAAGGTAATGGCAAAACCT
>LFYR01000555.1:275046-371974 GCA_001185155.1 Zostera marina | reverse complement strand
CAACTGCCGGAATTCACTCGCCTAAAGGTAATGGCAAAACCTTTCTAAGCTTTAAGGCTACTTCGCTTAGGAACCAGTCTTTTACGGGTAGACTCACACCTTAGAGTATCAAGTGTTGTTTTTCTTGGATAGAGTTTGTTGGAGAATCTTATCTTTCTATAAATTCAAACTTGAATAGTGTTTTGTCCCCTTGGAATATTATACCTTGAATAAAGTGTCAAAAGATAATAATAATAATATTCAAGGTAAAAATGCAATTATTCCAAATAATAATATTCAAGGTGAAAATGCAATTATTCCAAATAATAATATTCAAGGTGAAAATGCAATTCTCTCAATTTGACTTTTAACTTTGACTTAAACCCTTAACTCAAATGATTAATTAATTAACTGTAGTTAGGTTTAATATCGATTGACTTATTTAACCCCTTTTGATTAATAGTGTAATTAGGGTTTAAATTGACATGATTAAAATATAATCCTATGTCGACAATTTTGATTCTACATTCTCCCCCTTTGTCGATGGCATATATGTTTTAACTCATGTCTAGTCAATATTCTATTTTACCCTTATGAGCATGCTTCCCCTGAATTATTGACCCATAATATTCAATTTAAAAGCAGTGGATCATGCATGATTTCTCCCCCTTAAAACAATAAGGTATCGACAAAGTTAAAAATAGATACCTGTGAAGTATCTCCCCCTTAATGATAGGACATATCTAATTTGTGGAGAAATAAAATTTCATACCTTATTGAGCTTTGATCACAAATTCGATTTGTGTGGTTGACCAAATGTGACGTCTTGCTTATAAGAGTGTTAGTCAATCATATAGGAGAAATAACATGTAATTTATGCTCATTGATAAAATATTGGATTGAAGCCAATTTTGATATACATTATAAGGCAAGTATGATATGATAATTTAGATTGCCTTGTGCTAAGATCATGCAATGAATAATAATCCATGTGTGTGTTATGGATGAAGATGATCTTAACATGTATGGATTAAAGATTTTATAATGTTATAATATATCCATAAGATATTAGTGAATGATATGTATAAATCCATAATATTCACTAATTGCTTTAAGGAGAAATTGAGTATTTAAAATTTCAAAATCTATGTCTTAGTGACAAATATAATCATGTAAATATTCACTAAGTTTTAAAAGATTTAAAATTTTCATTTCAGTCCTTAAAGCCTTAGTAGTAAAACTTCACTTAAAACAAAATGTCATTTAAGCCCTTTGAAGTTATAATAAATACTTAGATTAATACTTGAAATATTTCATTTAAACCTTGAAAGTATTAACTAATTCTAAGCACTTTTCAATTTGAAAACTTCATGTAAATATTACTTTTAAGTCCCTGAAGTTTTAACTAAATATTTATTCACTGTAATGATATCCTTTGAACCCTTAAATTTCAATGAAAAACTTCATAGATAATTTAATCCCTTTGAAGTTAGAATGAATACTTAGATTAATACTTAAAAAATTTCATTTTAAACCTTGGAAGTATTAAATATTTCTAAGTAATTTTTTGATTAAAACTTCATGTAAATATTGATTCTAAGTCCCTGAAGTTTTGACTAAATTTATATTCACTGTAAAGATATCATTTTGACCCTTAGTGAATCTTAAAAACTTCATAAATGATTTATGTTTAAGTCCTCGAAGTTTCACAAAACTTAAGTTTTCAGTGAATCCATTAAAACTTAAAAACTTCATAAACGATTTTCGTTTAAGTCCTTGAAGTTTCATAAAACTTTATATTCACTGAAAAATATAACTTTAATCCTTAAGTTTTCAGTGAATCATTTTAAACTTCAAAAATAGTTTGTGTTTAAGCCCTTGAAGTTTTAAAGTTCAAGACTTTGAAAAGTCGATTAATACTTCAAAAGAATTTTAATTTTATACCTTGAAGTATTAACTAATGTCCATGCAGCCCTCAAATTTTTGATATTGCTAATATTATGTTTTCTTTATGCATGCATACCCTTATGTTGATAAGCTTAGATGATTAAAATCATAAAACGATTTTTCATTTCAACAGAAGAGGTGATACATGACAGGATTAATCTCATATTCAATGAGACTACGATCCATGAATGGATCTCCAAAATAACAGAAAAACAGACACAAAATACAAGTACTCAAAACATCAAAATACTTCTTAGGGAAGATGTAGTTCAGTCATGGTGGTGCATGGTTGGGATGACCTTGGAGCTAAACTCATGAAATAGGTTAGCCAACTCCAGGTTATATTCTCTCTCAACATCTAGCTGTTGCCTTGTTATGGAAACCATCTCTTCCAGATCTCCCATTCCTTTCTCCAGCAGCCTCACTTGATGTCGAACCCTTATGATTTCCTCATTCAAAAACACATGAGTGTTTTGTGAGTTTGGATCATAAGTGTTTCTCCAAGTCTTTTGGAAGGAGCTTGCAGTGAATGGTTGAATGTGAGATATGATTGGATGTGGATAGAGTGGAATTCCAAAGTACCCTGGACTAAAGAGTTTTGAGAGCATCCTTGGGTAGTAGCGAGCTCCAGTGTTCTTGGTTGATGTAGCCAGATTGTGCATGATCAGTGATACCCAGTTCACTCTGATCTTTGACAGCAAGCAGTAAATTGCTACTAAGATCAACGTTGATGGTTCTTCTCTATCTTCAACTTGAGGATATATATTGTACGAGATGATCTTCAAAAAGATTGAGGCTTCTGGTATGAGCATTGTATTCAGAATCTTATCAGTGCTCTTAGGGTTATACCTGTGGGTGAGAGTATTCCAGAGAATCTCCCAGCTGCACTTAAAGGGTAGCTCATCCAGGCTTCTGTAGTTTTGAAGCTTCACTCTGTTGTTGGGTAGGTTTATCCATATTCCAAGTTTATCAGCTCTTAGAATGAGACATATTCCATTTACCTTGGTGGTGATCACTTGAGTACCTACTGTCTCATACTTGAGATTTGCATAGAACTGAGCCAACTCGGATTTGTAGATTCTGAGCTGCCCTATGTTCTCAAGGTAGTCAGTAAGCCTGTTGAAGTTTAGTAGCCCTTCAATCACCTTGCAGTTGAGAGATCTGAGTAGAACAGGTTCCTCAAAGATCATTCTTTGCTCGAGAATGAGATTATAGGAAAACTTGGCTATTGGAGAGATCCATGTTGGTGTTCCTTGGAACATTTCTGATACTGGAATCTTTCTGGTGCGTTTCTTCCGGATAGGGTTGCTGCTTGAAGGATTGGGGTTGTATACCGGACTGGAAGGACAGTCTGGTATGATTGTTAGTTCCTTCTTCTCAGGATTGATTTCTTGAATCAACATCCTTGGGACAGACTGGTTTTAGGAAGAGGAAGAAGATATGTATTTGATTGTTCTTCCTATCCTTTTATAGTGAGATATTCTACTTTTTGGCTGATCATGTCTGTCCGGATTCTGAATTAACAGATATTGCTTGTAAAGCTTTACAAGCTTTAAGTCATGTCTACCCGTGAAGAGTTGGCGACTTAGGGTTTGTTTTTCAATACTCCATGACACATGTCTTGGAGAGTCAAATCATTTAGATTTATCTAGAGATTTTGTTTAATAGATCTAAGTTAAGATTTGTTTAAAAAGCTATTTATTTAACTATTTAGATCATACCTTTTTAGTAGTTCAACACAACTCTTACACTCTCCATGCCTTTAGACTTTTGTAGCCGATGTTTTCAACTTCTGCAGATGAAGATTGATGTGTGCAGGTGCAGGATTTGTCTTTTGTCAGCACTTCTTGCGAGGTGTTTCTTTGCAGGTCATTCTCTGGTAATAGAGTTGCCGGATGTCGCAAGTGATTGATGGGTGCAGATGGGTTGCTGGCTTTTTCAGCATTGAGAGTTTCAAAACATATCTCATTTGTTTTGAGTTTCCAAGGCATGGTGTGGCTTACCAACATTATTTAGATAAGATATAATATAGCAGAATGGATTTAACAATATGTTGTATTTAGATGATGTTGCATATAACTACAAGAAAAAGGCTTTTTTTCGACCAACCAAGTTGGTCGCAAAAAGGCATAAGTTGGTCGCTTATAGAAAAAAGCGACCAAAAAGTTGGTCGCAACGTTAGTCGTAAGAAACCCCGTCGCTAGTGACTATAAGCGACCAACTTTTTAAGTTAGTCGCTTGAAAGTGACCAACTTGGTTGGTCGCTCAATAAATCTAAATCTGACCAAATTTTTGGTGTTAATATATGGGCGACCAACTTGGTTGGTCCCAAAAATTTGGCGTCAACCTAAGGGCGACCAACTTGGTTGGTCCCAAAAATTTGGCGCCAACCTAAAGGCGACCAACTTTGGTTGGTCCCAAAAATTTGGCGCTAACCTAAGGGCGACCAACTTGGTTGGTCCCAAAAATTTGGTGCCAATATAAGGGTGACCAACTTGGTTGGTCGCAAAAATTTGGCGCCAACATTTAGGCGACCAACTTGGTTGGTCTCAAAAATTTGCCGCCAACATAAGGGTGACCAACCTTTTTGGTCGTAAAAATTTGGCGCCAACATTAGGGAGACTAACTTGGTTGGTCGCAAAAATTTGACGCCAACATAAGAGCGAACAACTTGGTTGGTCCCAAAAAATTGACGCTACCATAAGAGCGACTAACTTGGTTGGTCACAAAAATTTGACGTGAAATTATAGGCGACCACCTGACCTGGTTGGTCGCTATATGCTAGTATTTTGGACGAACTACACTTAGCGACAAACTAGTTGGTCGCAAATTTTTAAAGAGAAAAAATAATAATTCTGCTTCACATGGGTATCCATTAGGACCTTACAAAAAACTCATTCATATAACCTGTTACAATAAAAAAATATAATATACATTTATTCAAACATATATTAAATCAATCATCCAAAATTATATTTAACCATTCATTCAAACATATATTAAATCAATCATTCAAAAATATATTATATTATATATTCAACCATTCATCCAAATATATATTATTCATCCAAATATATATTAAACATTCATTTAAAAATATATCCAATCATTTATCGATTATTCGACAATACAATCATTTATCTTTATTTTAACTTTAATTTTTGTTTACGATTCAAAAGTCACTTAAAGTAACCTACCTTTCAATTTTTTCTTCTTTTTTTCATGTTCTTATCTTTCTTCTTCTCCTTTTCCTTATATTTGTTTTTCTGTTGCGAATCTGTTTCAATTGAAATGTTTGGAGATCCTGTCATTCTAAAATAGAAAAATATTATAAGTATATAAAATATGAAAATCAAATAGATTACAAATTTTTACTTACTGATTTTGTGGAGTGCTTTCGACGTTTATGTTAAAAGTCTGGATCTTTTCGCGTGAAAACGATGGAATATTTTGAGATGGCGACTACATAAAAAAATATTTAATAAATGATATGAAATTAGAATTGAAAAAGATAATTTGATTTAAATACCGTAGAAATCGTAGGACGACTCTCCATTAAATGTATGATCATTTCACGCATCTCTTTCTGTTCTTTTTGCATTTGTGATTGCATCTCCAAAAAAATTTCTTCGCGATCTTGATTTACCTGATTTAGTCTTGCTATCTCAATTTTCAGTGATTCCAATTGATCCACATTATATTTGTTACTTGTGGATGCGTAGGCAGAGGAGATTCTTTTAGAAAGTGTCGGACACGGTTGAATTTTACCAAATCCTTGAACACGGCCTTTTTTATGATTAAATATTTTCATCCACTCTTGGTCATCTTCGCCAACGTACATCGGTTGTGACTCTGTTGTAGATCCCTCTGTACTTTGAGACATAGGAATTTCAAGACCGTGTTCTCGCATGCTATCAAGTCTTTTACTTTTATAAATTTCCTAAATCAAAAAATATAAAATAAAACAGTTAATAGTTTTTTTAATTAAATTTAACAATGAAATTACTATCTACCATTAGAGATTCAGCAATTGGATGAGTTTTGTTGGTTTTCAGATTTGTATGTACTTTCAGGTATACATCTGCCCGACAAGTTTCCCTACCAGTTTCTTTATCCTGCATTAAAAATAAGTATTCATCAAATAAAAATTTAAATGAAAATTTAATGGCATACGTACCATTGCTTCTTTGTGTGAAGCTATTGATTTAGCACCTCCACGGTATACCATGAAGTCCGCTTTGCTATTTCTGTTAATTTTTCCAACAGATGATTTTTTCTTCCATGTTACATTTGTAAGCCAAAAATCAACCATCTCCTTCCATATAATCGGTGAGATCCAAGGAGGGTTGAATTGAATAATTGATATGTCCATCTTGTCAATGTCAATTCCTGCCTTATTGCAAGCATTTTTCCTCTCTATATGAAGATTGTTTTTATACGTCTGGTTGACGTATTTCTCGAATTGAAATCTAGCGACATCATTATCGTGAAAACTGAAATTTTTTTGTAAATTACAAACATATAATAGACATTAACAATATCATTTTTATAATATATAAAAAAATCATTAAAAATAAAAATAAATATTAATATGTACCAATAATTTATTCCATATATCATCTTTTACATCTTTTGGGAACATCGCCCATGTAGTCCACGCACCATTGATTTTTCCTTTAACCAAATACATAATTTGATTTTTTACTGTTTGTTGGAACGACCTACATAAAGTTATAATAGTTAAAAAAAATTATAAAAAAAGAAGAAGATAAGTTCTTACATATCTGCATTGAGGAAAGTGGGAACATGCACGTCAGGTTGTGGAAGAGATCTAGTTTCCCCCGTCCTCCTACGATTTAATATTATTAGTTGAATTTGAAAATTGAAAAATATATTTTTGAAAATAATACCTAAGCGCCCAGCTTGAGAATCACAACTTCTAGTTGCAGAAGATCCATTCGTTTCTTGAGTTTGACGCTGAATCGCTTGCGAAGCAATTATCAATTTTCTTGACATCTATTTAATTACAATTATATAATATAATTAGAATACAATATATGATACAAATAAAGTTATACATTACCCTTCCTCTTCTACTTCCCCTTCTTCATCATCTTCCTCTTCCCCTTCTTCATAATCTTCCCGTTCTTCATAATCTTCCTCTTCCCCTTCTTCATCATCTTCCTCTTCCCCTTCCTCTTCTCCTTCCCCTTCTTCTTTATCCATTTCAATTTCTTCATCATATCTCACTTGTTCATGTACGAATACAAATTCGTCATCATTATCATCTCTAACATCAACAAATTCATCTACATCATTTACATATATCTAAAATGTTATCACAGTCTGCCATTCTTTGTTTTTCGTAGACATTTTAGGTAAATAACACACTTGATGTGCCTGATAAGCAAAAATAAATGGTTCGTTACAATTCAATCGTCGTCTTGTGTTAACTTCGACGGTATAATCGATCAACTTTTATTCCTCGTTCAGTATCATACCAAACAACTTTGAACATAACTGTTTGAGTTCGATCTCCATAAAAATCAATTTCCAAAATCTCTTTCAAAATGCCATACCAATTCATATCGTAGGCATTGACAGTGCTTTCTTTTAACATAACTCCTGAATTTTTTGTTTTTTTAGAGTTATCGTGTGCGTCAATACTAAACCGATAATTATTAACAATGTAATTTTGATAAACATTTACTCTTCTACTAAATCCTCTAGATAAAATACGCAAACGTTCATCGTCGTATTTATTTGCAGTCATTCGAATACGAAACCATTCAACAATCTTATTCTCAATTAGTCTTGCAAGTGTTTCTACATTTATATCGATATTATTATTTATCATTTCTTTTTCGAACTCTCTAATATAAGGTTTAGCTTCTTTGCAATTTGTGAGAATATACAACATGATTGTATGATATTCTTCATCTGACACATATCGATAGCTACCCGCGCCTGTTGCACGCCCTGTTTGGGTGAATATAGACAACGAATCAGCCAAGCCTACATCACCACCATCAAAGTTTCTTGACTTCTTCGTAAATTTTATTTCAAAATCTTCGTCGAGGTATAAAGAGCAAAATGTCACCATCTCTTATTTCAAATAAGCTTCAGAAATAGAACCTTCAACACAAGCTTTATTTCGAACTTTCTTTTTCAAAGAATGCATATATCTTTCGTATGCATACATCCATCTATATTGCACAGGTCCACCTACTTGTGCCTCGTATGGAAGATGAATCAACATATGTTCCATCGAATCGAAGAAAGATGGAGGAAATATTTTTTCGAGTTTGCAAAGAGTCTCGATAATACTTTCTCTTAAAATTTTCATCTCATTTTCTTTAATAACTGATGAGCAAATATCTCTGAAAAAACGACTAACTTCAGAAATAGCATCGTTCACCGGTTTAGGAATAAATTCGACGAAAACAATTGGAATCAACCTTTGCATTAAAACATGACAATCATGACTCTTCAATCCCATTAAATTACCATCGTCGCTTTTAACACAACGGCCAATGTTAGATGCGAAACCATCCGGAAATATAACAAGTTTAAGCCACTCACAAACACATTTGACCTGATCTTTCGATAAAGTGAATTGAGTTTTGGGTATCAAAATCTTGCCATTCTCAGGTTGAATGAGATGCAACTCTTTTCGAATACGAAGCTCTTTTAAGTCTTTTCGTGCATTAATAGTATCTTTCGTCTTCCCTTTAACATTCATAATGGTGTAAAAAATATTATCAAAAATATTTTTCTCAACATGCATTACGTCTACGTTGTGACGTACAAGAAGAGAACTCCAATATGGTAACTCGTAAAAAATACTTTGTTTGGTCCAATTGTGAGTCTTCCCTTTATCAAACGTTCGAGAAACAGTAGGGATGTGCTCGTGTTCTAATTCATATCCGGTCAATCGTTCAATACCAACTTCTTTTTCAATTCTTCCACTGAATTTCCACTTTTGTCGACGAAATTGATGATTAATTGGTAGAAAACGACGATGGCAATCAAAGAAGCAACACTTTTTATAATTTTTCAGATAAAATGAGGGAATTGAATTCATACAATAAGGACAAGCTAACTTTTCATGAGTGCTCCATCCTGACAACATGGCATTTGCAGGAAAATCAGATATATTCCATAACAAGATTGCTCGAAATCGGTGATTCCAGGAAGAGGATTGCGCGAAATCGAAAGAGGATTGTGTCGTCCTATGGACGACGCATGGGTGCTGGGAACTCGCCCAGCACCCACCGGCGAGGTCGAATCGACCTTGTCGGTGATTCCAGGAAGAGGATTGCGTCGTCCTATGGACGACGCATTTGATATTGCATCGTCCATAGGACGACGCATGGGTTCTGGGAACTCACCCAGCACCCACTGGCGAGGTCGAACTCGCCCGCCCAGCACCCCCTGGCGAGGTCGAACTCGCCGGTACTAGAATCGGAATAAGATGGGGAAGAGTTTACCTTGTTGGAGGGAGGAAGTTGAGGTCGTCCGAAAGTCGGAAGAGATGTCGGAAGTTGGAATTTGGAGAAGTTTTTTTTTTTAAGAGTAGTTAGAAGTGAAAATTAGAAAAGAAGTGGGAAAAGTAGAAAAGAAGTGGGAAAAGTGGAAATATTGAAATTTAATTTTTAAATTAATTATTTTAAAGTGAGAAAATTTTTATTGTTTAAAAATTAGTTTTTATAAAATTTAATTATTTTATAAATATAATAATAATTATTTAACAAATATATTATCTATAAAAAATATATTATCTCTAAAATAATAATATATATTATCTATTAGAAATATATTATCGATCTCTAGATATATAATATATAATATTTTAAGGTATTTATCTCATATATTTTTTAATATAAATTTACCTTAATAAAAAAATTATAATTATTTTTGGATTATAAATAATATAGGATGAGCAGGGTTGTCAGAATGTCACGAACAGTCAAATTGGTTCTGGAATATAGATTCGATTTCGTCGGTTCTGGAATATAGATTCGATTTCGTCGGTTCTGGAATATAGATTCGATTTCGTCGGTTCTGGAATCGCAAAATCATCATTTTATATAATTCATTATTCTTTTTTAAATTTTACTTTAATTATATATATTATATATTATTTTAAGATTTTTTTTATTTTTTATGTTTTTTATGTTTTATATTCGAATTTTATTTCATTATAATAAAATTTTAAAATTAATTTCATTAATATTTATTTTTTTATGTTGGTTAAATTAAAAAAACCTAATTAGTAATTACGGAGTATATTATAAAATTTATACATTTAATTATATATATAGTTGAAATAGAAATAAAACATATTATAAAATCCGCTACTATATATTTTTTTGTAAGAGGGAAATTGAAATATGAAAAATAATTTTTTATTATTTATTTGTAACCGATATTCTCATACAAATAATTTAAAATCCGTTACATTTTTTCGCTAAATTTCATATCAATTATTTTCAATGAAATTTATTAAATTTAACGGAAATTTTGTTAACTTAGATTATAAGTTGTTTTTACTGGAAATTTCGTTAACTTTATTTCGCCTAAACTGTTGACTTTTTTTTATAGTATACGGACTATATCATAAAATTTATATATTTAATTATATATATAGACATAGAAATAGAACATATTATAAAAATTATAATATTTATTGATTTAAATATATATGCATAATAATGTAATTAGGTATTGGCATGGTTCGGGTTATTTCTGACCCAATCTGAATTTTAAATATTCGGGTAACCCAAACACTAAACCTAATTCTAACCCTAACCATAATTCTAACTTAACCCTAAGATCATTCATTATCAATAAAAATCTAATCTTTTGACCAATTGAACTAATTTCTTTGTGTATTTAGTGAATTAGGGTTAAGTTAGGATATTATTTAATTATGATATTAAATCATTTTCTTTGTGTAAAAAGTAATTATTATGATATTATTTAATTAGTTTTTTTAATAGTTAAATTAAATATTAATAAAATTCGTTTTCAATTTAACGACATCTAGATAAAAATTTATTTAAATTTGATTTTTTTCCTAATTGGTTTATATAATTACCGCAGAAAAATCTAGTGCACCAAACACTGTGTTTACCCTCTCTGTAGACAATCGTTCGATGTTTGTAAAAAAATGGTTTACACCATTCGTACCAGCATGTCGGACAATGTTTAATTTTAATAGTAAAATAAAAAAAATTAGTGGCAGTTTAGTAAATAGGTACTTTGAAGAGTACGTAGTTGCATGCTATGGTTGAAATCTTGTAATAAATAACTTTTAGATTTTTTTGTTTCTAAATCTTCATATTCAATAGGTCATCCAAGAGCTCTATATATGAGGCGCAGATTAGGCTGAGGTTGATTCGCATGCCCAAGGCACAACTCGCCGTCGAGGAGCTACGGAAGTACGTAAGCTCCAAACAAACTCGACGGCCCGGTGATTCTGGGATGAACCAGACCTACAATAACATAGGTCATGCGTGTTTATGAAGAAACAGCTCGAGGACTACATGCAGTATGACATCGGATCGTACTGCGCTGATGATTGGGATTTAGGACTGAAGCTTATCTTCCAATGAGAAGATGCTTAGCTCGTTCACCGCGGATATATCAGAGTCCATTCCTGATCAACGAGAGCTTGTGGAAGTTACCAGACGATCGAAACGTCCGATGGAGCAAATACCAATGTAGAAGCTTCAGTTGTCTTCAAAAGAAGCGAGTTCAATTCGATCGGGATAGAGAAGCTGAAATGGGTAACGGTTACAAACACTACCTCACCCCGACTCCGTGGAGAATTTTCGATCACCGACATGTTGAGTGTGAAACCAGAAGGCGAGATCCACATCGTCCTAGGCATCAACTTCGGCTTGAATGAAAGAGAAGAAAGTGACTATAATCACAACCGCGAGACAATCTCACTCCGAGGTTTGATCCTGCTGTACGTATGAACAAACACACGTCTTTCTCTGTTCGACAACACCATGGATTTGATCCACACATCCGAGTTGCTCGACGGTAGGTTGACTTCGTGGTGTTCGACTGGGACCGTGTGCTGCGTCCCGGAGGGCTGCTTTGGATCGACATGTTCTTCTGTGATAAAAGGGAGATCAATGCGTTCATGTACTTGTTTCTTCAATTCAGTTACAGAAAGCACAAGTAGGTTCTCTACCCCAAATCCAAGGATCAAATCTACTTGTTGACTTTGCTTGAGAAAACTCCAAGGTCTCTCTTATCAAAAAAAATTTAACCACATTGTTTTAACGTATAAATTCAATCTATAATAATAAAACATTAAAAATTTCCTTTGAACTGCCCGACCCGATTTCATTGGTTCCAGCCAGATTCCAGCCCGACCCGATTTGCATTGTTTTAACGAATAAACTGCCCGACCCGATTTGCATTGTTTTAACGAATAAACTGCCCGACCCGATTCCAACCAGATGCGATAAATCTCAAAATACACGTAATTCAGTTGTTGATTTGTTCAGTGCAAAACTTAATCGGGTCGGGCAGTGTAATCCATATAATCACTAATTAGTTCACGTGCTATTGATGTTAAAATAAATATAATATATTTTAGATTCGCCTCTGCCATATATTTTACATCTAAATGTTAATTTACATTTTAATATATTATATTCTCATTTTTACCAGGATACGATATTATCCAAGGTTCTGTGGTAGCCTGGTACCCTGTAAACTCTGTAGTCTATAGAGAGAGACAGTCAAATGACTATTGTGATTTGTGAATATGTGGTACCGATGACTACTATAAATTCAAATCATCTTCAATTTGTGAATAAATCTTCATTCACTCCCAAAACCCGAATTCAAATCAACACTTCATCGGACACCATACCGTTTTTTAACAAGACCGTCTCTCATGTGTACCCATAAAAAAATTTATCATGTTCCTAACCCTAATATATATATATATATAACAAATTCTAATCAATATGAAATTTTCAATTTGTCATCTTTAAGTTATTTTTAAAATAAAGTGGAGTTAAGTATATAAAGTTAAAAGAAATATATTCTCAACAAATGTGGGACTATAATTGTTGAAATAACAAAATTAGATGGTCATTTTTTATATTAATTAGGTTGGTCGTTTTATTTTTATTTCTTTTAAATATTAATTATTAATATTTTTTAAAATATTTAATCAGCCACCAACTAGATTGGTCGCATTGTTTTTTAATTTTAAACGAGGCGACCAATCTGGTTGGTCGCATTATATTTTATTTTTAAAGTTGGTCGTCGAATTGCATTTTTTTTTTTAAATTATGAAATATTTAATGTTCGCCTTTTTTATTTCATTTTAAATTCAGGCGACAAACTTAGTTAGGTCGTTTTGTTTTTTCATTTTTTTAATCTCTTTTAATTTAATTTTTAACGAAGCACAGATTGGTCGCATTGTGTTTGATTTTATTTATATATATATTAATTCAGGCGACCACGAATTGATTTTTTTTAAACTTACGAAATAGTTGGTTTTCATATTTTTCAATTTTCAAATTTAAATATTTTTAATCAGGCGACCAATTTAGTTGGTCGCATTGTTTTATTTATTTATATATTTTTTAATTTAGGTGACCAACCAGTTTGGTCGCCAAATTGAAAGATATTTTTTAAAAATTTTGAAATATTAAAGGACCAACTGGTTGGTCGCTTTTTAAAAAAAAATTAAGTTCGAGTTGACTAAGTTTGACTGTACGGGGGACCACGGCGGCGCAAGTTGTAATTTTAGGGTTTCCAAAAAATCCTGGCGGCCAGGCTGCCGGCTACTGAAAAAAATAAGCGGGAAAAAGTATCCAGCAGCCAAGCCGCCATCTATTTTTCTTCCCGACCGTTGGGGAAATTGGAGCTGGCGGCCAGGCCGCCGGATCACATCTTCCCGACCGTTGGTGAAATTGAAGCTGGCGGCCAGGCCGCTGACATTTTTTAGAAAAAAAAATTTCGTCGGCCTGGCCGCCAGAAATTTTCTCTCATTTACGAGGGAAAATTATGCAGGCGGACAAGTGTAACCTTCCGTCGGCCTGGCCGCCGGGAGATGGGCGCCAGAACTGCGCTGGTTTTTTGTAGTGTCCTTGTCTCCCGAAGGTCGACTTCCCTGGGATCGACTTCTGAGGTCGACTTCCCTTATGTTGCAAGTTCGATTCCCTGAAGTCCGGATCGACTTTTCCTGGGATCGACTTTTGCCATGACTTGAGCTGACTTGTTATGTTCTTCGTGCAGGTTCACAATGTCTTCTGACAAGAACTCGCAGCAAGACCCTTCTCTCAATGAGGTTATTGATGCCATCCTTGAGACTCCTCAGGTTGATGCTGCCGAGACAGTGTCTGTTACTATCGAGGTTCAGAATGCTCCTCCTGAACCTGAGTCTGTTCAAGCTGCTCCTGTCGTAACGGAGCCTAGAGCTTCGCCTTCCTCCTTGCCTGTTGGAAGTAAGAGAAAAATTCTTTCCAGTCGTACGCGCAAGCCTGTACCTAGTAAGTTACTCATTTATTATTTATTTCGTAACTTACTCTTTATTTCTTTCTTTTATGTTTGTAGGTGCTCCCCCTTCTCCCCCCGCACGTTCCAGTTCGGGGTCTTCCACATCTAGCTCGGGAAGCTCGGGTTCTTCCTCTTACTACTCTTCTTCCTCGGAGGATGTAGATATTGGGGGAACCCCTCCCTCCGTTGTTAGGACTCCTCCTCCCACTATTATTTTGACTTCCATTCCTGAGGAGACTCCTACTTCGGGGGTTTTATCTGTGACTACGGACAGTTCCGTTCAACTTCCTCCCGAAGTTCGTAGTCAAAATATTCATATTTTGGAAAGGTCTCCCTTGGGTTACCCCTCTGAGACGAGGGACAAATACCCCTTTCCTTCTCCCCTCGAGGAAAAGAGCACCCCATCCTTCTATCGGGAAATGGATGGTTCTTAGCGTCAGTGGTCCGTTCTCGTTCGTAACGGTTTCCACGTCGTCCCTATCCTTGACCGGGGCGAATATGGAACTGGGTACGGTTCCTTTTGTGCAGTCTCTCTGACTGATATCCCGGGCTACCCCCTTTCTTCTAACGCGGATAGCTGCTCTAACACCCTTTCTTTGGATGCCGCCCAAAGAATTTTGAGGGGGTTAGAACTTAGGGAGAGAGTCTACTGGGCGTACCCTTCTGAGAACACTGGCGACGTGCCCCCCTATTTTATGCTGGCACTCCATCGTGTGTATTTCACTAATTTTCCGATCCTTCCGATCCCTTCCATCATTAGTGAAATACTTCTATACTCTGGATTGTGCATCTCTCAGATGGGTGCCGCCTTTTTCTTCTATGTCAGGGGCTTCATCAATGTTCTTAGGGATGCTGGCATAGTCCCCACTGCTCGGCTGTTCTTCCACTTTTTCACATTCCAAAATCCGAAGAAGGGCAGCCCTTTCATTGCATGTGCCAGCCGTGCTATATCTATTACTCACTCTGCCCTCTTGAAAGATCCTCCGACCAGGCGGAACAAGAGTGAGTTCATTTTTGTGGATTGCAGGTTATGCCCTGGTAGCAGACTTCTCCCTGCATCCACTAGTGGCCGCAAGCCTATTCCTCGTCCTGATTTGACTGAGGAAGAGGGAGCTTCCGTGCAAAAGCTCGCCTTTTTGCATCCTATCGCTGTGCCTGTCGGTCACGCGATTGAAGATACTTTTAACCGACAAGGTCTTCCTTTGCCTGTTTTTCTTTTATGTTTTCTATACTTATGTATCTTCTAACTCTGTTTTCATTCCTTGCAGATTTTTATATGGAAAACCCCGGAGGTGTCCCTGAACGCGTTGGACAAAATGAAACGGGTTCAAAAGTTTATGCAGCTGCCTCCAAGCCTTCTGATGCTGATCATCTGAGGCAGCGTGCTCTAGAGAACGCCTACTCTATGGCGAAGTCCCCTACTCCTCCTAACGAAGTCCAACGAACTGAGGACGGGGAGGTACCTTCGAAGATACCTAAAGACACTACTCCTGGGCATTCTCCTGCTGGTTCGAGGCTTTCCGACTTCTTCCGTACTCTGTCAGAAGAAGAGCGAGAGAAAGCGGAGAAGGCAACAGAGAAAGAGATTCAGTCTCAGCGGACTGAAAAAACTACAGAGAGAGGTCTCTGAGAGGAGAAAAAGAAAAGAACGAACTCCTCCCTCCAGGACCAACCCATCTCCTCCAAGGAAGTCGAGGAGACATTCTCCCAGGCGACGAACTCCTCCGCGCCGGAGATTTCATACTGGGGAGTCCTCCCGGGGTCGGTACAATTATTCTTCCACCCGGGAGACGCAACTGCCGGGGTACCAAGGTGCACACCCCCGGAATTATGGGTCCAAGTTCCTTCTGACCCCTGACACGGATACCGCCCGGACTACACTGCGGGCTATCTCTGGGTATCCGATGGACCGTACTGTTGAAGAGATAGGACAGAACCTGAGCAACGTGAGTACTTTTATTTTGATTATTTTTATGAATGTGTCCTTACCCATTCTTTCTTTTTGCAGCTCACCTACTTGTTTCAGGGCCGCCTCTCTTCCTTGTCTCGTTTCCGTGACTATCAGTCTATGGATGACGAGTTAAAGAAAGTGAAGCGCCGCTGTAATGATCTGGAACGTGAGGTTGCGCAAAAGGTTTCTGACGCCTCAACTCTGTCTACCACCAATAAGAAGCTGTCTGCGGATTGGGCTGCTCAAAGAACTCTCTTGAGAGATAAAGAGCAGGAACTCTCCAAAGTCCAGGAGGAATTGGGGGCTGTAGAGCTGGAACTAACTGCTGAACGCGCCAAGGTCTTGATTAAGGATACGATAATTGCCGATCTTGACCGTCAGCGCGCGAATGTTGAGGTGAACCTTGACTCCTGCCGGACACAGAACTCTATATTTTCCGACCGACTGGGTGAAAGTCAAGAAGAGAACCAGAGGCTGTTGAAGTCGCAGGATGATAATCAGAAATTAATAATGCGACTGAAGGAAATGGACCAGGCAAAGACTGAGGAGGTCCAACGCCTAACTGAGGAAGCTCGCCAAGCAACTGAGGGGCTTCAACGTATGATCAACCATCTGGAGAAGCTCAAAGTTGATTATCTTGCCAATGTGCAAGATTATAATGACTTGGTTGATCTGGGCCCCCACGTTTGTCCTGGTTTCGAGGCTGCGGATGTCCATGACTGGGCTCGTAAGTACCCCAAGGAGGCTACTGAAGTTCGAGATCGGGCGCTTGCGGAAGAAGAGGATGAGGAGAATGAGGTTCTAGAGGCGCTTGCTGATGTTGATAAAGATTTCTCTGTAGGTGATCAAGATAACAACGATGCAGAGGGCTCTAAAGATATTCCCCCCCTTCCTAAAATAGATTAAATCCTCTATCTTATCCTTTTAACTGTTGTAACTTACATTCCTCTGTAATTCTTTTTAAATCAATATATGGAATGTATTTTCAAGTGTTTTGATAGCTAACTGAATAACATACTAGTTACGTAGTTTTAAACTATTACAAAAGTAATATAACCCTACTTAATTGTTTTAAAAGTACAACTGTAGGTTATCTGCGTGCCAAGTATTAGGAATGCCTGTTCCATCTTCCCGCTTTAACTTGTACGTGCCTGGTCGGAGTTCTTCCTCCACCACATATGGTCCTTCCCAATTTGCGCCTAGTTTGCCTTTAGAGCAGTCTTTTCTGCCGACACTTGCCCTTCTCCATACTAGGCTTCCTTTTCTTATCGCTTTACCCTTGACATTCTTGTCGTGATATCTAGCGATACTTTGTTTGTAAGCTGCATTCTTTGCCTGTGCATTATCCCTAAGCTCATCCACTAAGTCCAGAGTTATCGCACATGATCTCATGTTTTCTTCCATGTCATAAGATAACACTCTGACTGTTGGGATACTCTGACTGTTGGGATTAGTGCTTCCATTCCGTATGCTAGTGAGAACGGGGTTTCTCCGGTGGGTGTCTTTTCAGTGGTTCTATACGCCCACAGGATCTCTGGTAGTAGATCTGCCCACGAACCTTTGGCCTGTTCGACTTTTTTCTTCAGTCCCTGAACGATGGCTCTGTTTGTGACTTCTACTTTCCCATTACCCTGTGGTCTGTATACCGATGAAAAATGGATTCTAGTGCCCATGTTCTCGCACAATTTCGTAAACTCCCCACCGGTAAACTGTGTACCGTTATCTGTCACTATATGCATTGGAACACCAAATCTGCACATTATGCACTTGAAGACAAATTTCGTTGCTGCTCCTTGAGTTATCTTGGGTACAGCCAATGCCTCGACCCATTTAGTAAAGTAATCGACAGCCATAAATATAAATTTAGCTTGGCCTGTCGATATTGGAAATGGTCCCACAATATCTAATCCCCACATTGCAAAGGGGATGGGGCTTTCTACCCCTGTTAGCTGAGTTGCGGGATTTCTCTGTATGTTTTTGTGTATTTGACAGGCCTTGCATTTTCTTGCAAATAGGACTGCATCTTTTTTCAGTGTGGGCCAGAAGTATCCTTGCCTTACTATTCTTTGGGCCAAGGATCTTCCCCCCTGATGTATTCCGCATACTCCTTGATGAATCTCCTCTACAATGAATTGTCCTTCTTCTGTTGAGACACATTTCATTAAAGGTCCGTCGTAGGATTTCTTATACAGAATATCACCGATCAGGCAGAATCTTGAAACGCGTGTTTGTAACTTGCGTCTTTCATTTTTATTTTCAGGAAGTTTCTGTCCCTCGAAGTATCTTATCAAGGGCTTCCTCCAGTCTTCTGCCTGGATCGTGATTAAGTTACAAGAAGGTGTAGATGCTGAGTCAACTAGTATCTCTCTCTGTCCCCCCTCGAAAGCAGAAGCTAGCTTCGCCAGGGCATCAGCTGAGTTATTTTGACTCCTTGGTATCTGCTCTACTTCAACCTTAGTAAATTGTTCTTTAATTTTTTCCAGTGTGGCTGCGTACTGTACAATTAGAGGTTCTTTAACAGTGAACTCTCCTGTGAATTGCCGAGCCACTAGTTGAGAGTCTGTTCTAATAATTACTGAACAGGCCCCTAACCTTCTGAGGATTTTCATTCCTTGGATTACAGCTTCGTATTATGCTATATTGTTCGTAGCTGAGAACTGTAATCTGATAGAATGTTCATATATTCGTTGATCTGGAGTGATTATCTTTATTCCCACTCCTGCACCTGTACTGCAGCTTGAGCCATCAACCTCTACTATCCATGGTTTTTCTTTGCTTTCCTGGGTCATGTCTACAATAAAGTCTGCAACTGCTTGCCCTTTAATGGCTGTGACAGGAACAAAATCTACATCGAACTCGCTTAACTCCAGTGCCCACTTCGTTAATCTTCCGGAAGTATCTGGCCTGTGGAGGATTCTGCGCAGTGGATGTTCTGTTAAGACTTTAATTGTATGAGCCAGGAAGTATGCTCTGAATCTGCGTGCTGCATGTACTACTGCGAGGACTATTTTTTCCACTGGAGGATATCTTGTTTCCACTGGAGTCTTTTTGAGTGATAATATATCGGGATCTGTTCATTGTCCCTTTGACATATTAGAACTGCACTGATAGCCTCTTCTGAAGCTGCTAAGTAGACGTACAATTCCTCCCCTACTTTTGGTGAAGTTAGGTGTGGTAGAGAAGCCAGATGTGCTTTGAGCTGTTGAAATGCCTCGTCACACTCTGTAGTCCATGTTATTGCCCCTTTTTGACTAGTTTTTAGTAGTTGAAAAAAGGGTTTGCACTTGTCTGCTGTTTTGGAAATGAACCGACTTAAGGCATTGATTTTTCCATTCAGCTTTTGTACCTCCTTTATTGTTCGAGGTGGTGCTGTTTCTAGTATCGCTTCTATTTTATCTGGATTTGGTTTTATCCCTTTCTGCCCTACATAGAATCCAAGAAATTTTCCTTCTTGTACTCCGAAACTGCATTTGGCAGGGTTTAACCTCATCCCATAATTCTGCAGAGTTTCTTTCAGAATATTTGGATGCTCATCTGCTTTTTTGGACTTTACCAGAATGTCATCTACATATGCCAGGACATTTCTTCCTTCCTGCTTTTTGAAAACCTTGTCCATCAGTCTTTGGAAGGTTGCTCCTGCATTTCGTAGGCCAAATGGCATGACTTTGTAGCAATATGTCCCCCATTCTGTGATGAATGATGTAGCCTCTTCATCATCTTCTTTCATTAAGATCTGATTGTACCCTGAATGTGCATCCATCATAGATAGCAACTCATTTCCTGATGCTGCATCTACTAATCCGTCGATTGATGGGAGTGGGTAGCTGTCTTTTGGACATGCTTTGTTGAGATCTGTGAAGTCTACACACATTCTCCACTTCCCATTAGATTTTTTGACCATAACTGGGTTTGCTAACCACTTTGGATATTTGACTTCCCGGATGTGGCCAGCTTTGATCAATTTTTCAATTTCAGCCTGTGCTGCCTCCTTTCTTTCAGCTACGAGTATTCTTCGCTTCTGTCGTATAGGAGTAAAACTACTGTCTATGTTGAGCTCATGGCATGTT
Organism: Zostera marina; assembly: GCA_001185155.1. Taxonomy (NCBI): domain Eukaryota; kingdom Viridiplantae; phylum Streptophyta; class Magnoliopsida; order Alismatales; family Zosteraceae; genus Zostera; species Zostera marina. Next base: position 351,493 of record LFYR01000555.1, on the reverse strand, counting down.
ATAGTACGTTGTACTTGTGAGGGTGCCTCCCCTTCCCATACGAACGTGTGCACATGGGTTTCTAATAGCTGCAGTAGTGACTTTTTTAACTCGGAGGATAAAGATGTCCCTATCAGGACTCCTCCTTTTGAGAGTTTGACTTCCTCAACTTGATTGGATGAGGTTGTGTCTTCTTCCTCCTCTCTTTCTTGGATGTACATGGTTACAGGTTTGGCTACTTTAGTTGCCTTCCTGTACGAACTTCTGGAGTCTTTCTGTGCTCCAAAAACTGTTGCCATTCTGCCATCCTTTCCTGGGTACCTGAAGCATTGATGATAAGATGATGGTATCGCTTTGAAACCGTGAATGCTTGGTCTGCCCAAGATCCCATTGAACGGAGAGTCTATATTCACCACAATAAAGTGTGCTGTACGCGATACTCTCCCGTTTCTTTTTCCCAGAGATATCTGTAGATTGATGGCTCCTACTACTGGGGCCTTTGTGTTTGTAAACCCATAGATGGCTTCCTTGGCCGGGGTTAGCTGATCTACTTTATAGCCCATTTTTTCGAACGCAGCTAGGTATAATATGTCTACTGAGCTGCCGTTGTCCACCATAACTTTGTTCAGACTTAAGTCATCCCCTATATCCACTTGTATCACTAGTGGATCTTCATGCGGGCTGACCACGTTATCCAGATCTTCCTCAGAGAAGCTTATTTCCTCGCTTGGGTACGATCTTTTCTTAGATTTTGGTACCGTTGTAGTTTGCATTACTTTGCGCGAGTAACTTCTGCTTTCTCCTACCGATCCTCCACCGAAGATTAAATTAATAACCCTTCTTTTGTGGTCAGTGTCTGAATCAGGACTCTTTGAGCATTGGCGCTTACCCTTGTTCTTTGGGTCCTTGCAGCCTTGTCGCCCCTTTCTACTTTGTTTATATATTGCCTTAGCTTTCCTTCCTTTACTTGTGTATCTAGGAAGGTGCTCAGCTCCCTGCAGTTTTCCGTGTTGTGCCCGTAATCCTTGTGGAACTTGCAATACCTGTTCCTCCTTGTTCGAGCCTCTTTTGTTGCAGGGTTCAGCTCTTCTGGTTGAGGAAACCTTATTCTTCCTTTTTCTTTATTATAGATTTCCTCTTTTGGAGTGGTGAAAACCGTAAATCCCAAGTCTTTGTACTTTGGATATCTTGATTTCCCGAACTCCTCAGATGTTTGGTAGACCTTTCCGTCGTGTTTTGGTCTCCAGGATGATTCTCCTTTTTCGAATTTCTGGAATTTTTTCTTTGGTGCTTCATATGCTTTTTTATTGCTTATGGCACCTCTTTCTTTTTCTTTTTCTTTCTCATACTCTTCAGAATTTATGTATTTCTGGACCTTTGTTAGCAGATCCTCCATGCATGTTACATTACTGACGTTTAGCTTTATTGCTAATGGCGTGTTCATGTCTAGCCCTTTTGAGTATGCGCATATTGCGATTGTTGTGTTGAGATCGGAGATTTTCTGCATGGCTTCTGTGAATTTAGTTGTATAATTCCGAAGCGTATCTCCATTTTGTTTGATTGCAAATAGTGATTCCGTGCCCTTTCTGACCCTTGTGTTTCCACAATGTTGGGCGACGAACTTCTTTTTTAAGTCCTCGAAATTTGTTATGCTCCCTGGTTGCAATTCGACGAACCATCTGTATGTGGGTCCTTTTAATGTTCCTGGGAATGCTCTACAGAGAATGTCATCCCTTGACGTAGCCCACTGCATTGCCCCTACGAACATGTTTATATGGTCCGCTGGGTCCATCTTCCCATCATAGTTCAGAGGTGCTGGTTTTACCATTAGCGATTTGTGCAAGGCATCCATGCCTACTAGCCAGTTTGGGACCTCGCCCCCTCCTTCCGTGTCTCCCGTACTTTCTTCCTGTACGGTTTTTCTGAAAAAAGGTTTGGGTTGCCCCTCTGGTTTGTGAGGTAGTGGTGCGCTGGAGTGTGCTGCCCTATGACTTGACACCTCCTGCTGTGCCTTGGCCTGCTTTGAGGTTTGAGCTTTTGTATGGTATATTGATGCCCTAGACTTTTCAATATCCTTTATCTTCTCGCTCATTTTCGCTATGGTTTCCTTCATTTTTTCCAGTTCTTCAATGGGCATTTTTATGAACCCATGAGTGGATTCTGATGCAGCAGTCCTTGGTTCCTTGCTGCTTGTGGGTCCCCCCTTCTGAGGCTGTTCTTCCGAAGGTTTCTCCTTGTCAGTAATGAGTCGGATAGCCTCAGCTATCGCCTGAACTGTGATGTTCAGATTTTCCCCTCCTGCTGATGCTTGGGGAGTTTGTATGGGTTCACCTTCGGGTTCAGACTCAGGTCCTGTGGGAGTCCTTTTGTTTTTATTGGCCTTAGGTGGTCGACCCACTGGCCTTTTGGTTTTTGAGTTGCCAGGCTGTTGCCCTGGCGCCTCCTGAGAATTTACTCCTCCTCCCTGGGAAGTGCTTCGAGTTACTACCATCCTGTAGTGTTCGACTTTTCTTGGAAGGTGGGTTCGACTTTTGCTTGGAGAGAAAAGTCGATCTTCAAAAAGTCGACTCCTAGTGCACTTGGAGGATTCCTTGGAATTCGATGTCTGAAAGCCTAGCTCCTTGAGGGGTCGACTTTTTTCTTGGAAGAAAAAGTCGATCTTCTGAAATGTCGATCCCTTGCTGGCTGATTTCCTCGCAAAACTTCCTAGCTGGCGACTTGGAAAAAAGTCGATCACTTTTTTCAGAAAAGTCGAGGAGCTTTTGTCGTGAGTATCTTTGAATCACAGACGGCGCCAACTGATGGGGGTGAAACCCGACCAGTACTCCAAGACGCGCAAGCAAGTGCCAAGCGGGGAACTCCGCGGGAAACCGGACCGGAACTCAAGTGTGCAGAGCTCTGCTTCGCTAGGAATCCTTTCGCTCCAAATGACCTACCTTTAATGAGTGGGGGGTGCCCTCTATTTATAGGGGTTCTTATGGGGGCAATCTGGTCCTTTGGGCAGTAACCGCCTAACTGCCCAACTGATCAGATTGGATCCAGGGGTCGACTTTCCAGAGATCGACTTTCTGGGGGTCGACTTTTCCTGGTGATCGACTTCACTTAAAAGTCGATCCCAGGGAAGTCGATCCTCAGGAAAGTCGATCTTCCTAGGATTCGACCTGGAACCTCCCCAACCCTAGAATAGATACCTCAACTCATCTTAGGCTATCCGGACTTCTAGTTGCTGGTAGGTTGTGACCGTGTTCGGGATACTGTATCACCAGAATCCTCCAACAACGATCCTGCCTTCATCAATCCTTAGCCGAGAGATCCCGGCTAACATCGTTCTACAAATCTGCTGCTCTGCAACTCCGACCACTACACCTGCAGCTCTGTCCGACGTCGTCCTAATAACTCAGATCCCCAACGTGCTCCCAACGCAGATCCTTCCTCCTCAGGTTCACATCGAGAAGCTCTGGCCAAATTCTTACTGCCGTCCAGCAATTTCGGCCAACTTCGTGTCGCCGATCTGCCGCTCCGGCGAACCCCGAACGACCGTCGATCAACCTGTAAGTGATTAGGGTTGTATCATCTCCCAAAACCTATATGGGTCGTTCCATTCTCATTTGGTTTGTATCTAAGTTTCCAGGTACCGGTGATACGACCAAGCACGAGGCACTATATCACCAATACTCCTCCTCTGACGTACCAGGCTCTTCGGGGGTTACCTTCGGTTTCTGGTAATGTGATCTTTGTACCATATACTGTCCAAGTCTTCCTTTGAGAAACGGATACCCTCATTTGGGTCGTATGATCTTTTCTTGAAACTTTTTTCTGGCTTTGCGCTGGTGTGTAGGACCTTTCGGGTGTAGCTTCTATTTTTCCCTACATATCCACCCCCAAAGATGACGTTGATGACTCTTCTTTTTTGGTTGTCGTCGGAGTTACTGTCATTTGGGCTTCTTGAGCACTCTCGCCTCCCTTTATTCTTTGAAGGTTTACATCCTTGCTTGGCCTTGCCTTGAATAGTGTTGATGTACTGCTTGAGCTTACCATTTTTTACCTAAGTTTTCAGAAATGCACTTAGCTCTCTGCAATGTTCAGTTACATGTTCGTGATCTTTATGAAATTTGCAGTACTTGTTGTCTCTCATGCGGGCCTCCTTGGTGGAAGGGGCCAACTAACTAGGTTGTGGAAAGTTAATTCTTTCTTTTTCCCTCCCTTAGACATCTTCGATCCCGAGGAATGTTAAAAGCAGTAAAGCCAAGATCTCTAAATCTCTGAAACTTTGGCTTTTGAGGTGCCTCCTATTTTGGTAAACCTTACCATCATGTCTTGATCTCCAGGAAGATTCCCCTTTCTCAAATTTCTTGAATTTTTATTTGGATGCCTGGTAAACCTTCTTCTTCACAGTGGTGTTTTTTCTCTTTCTTTTTCCTAAGAATTTATGTACTTTTGAACTTTGATTAGCAGATCTTCCATGCAATCTACGTTGTTTATATTTAGCTCTATCGCTAAAGAAGTGTTTATATCCAACCCCTTTGAGTACGCATATATTAGGATGTTGGTGTTAAGGTTTGATACCTTATGTATTACTTCTGTGAACCTATTTGTATAGTTCCGAAGTGCGTCACTATTCTGTTTGACCGTGAATATATAGTGAGTCAGTGCCTTTCCTGACTCTTGTGTTCCCACAGTGTTGGGCTAAAAATTTTTTTCTTCAGATCTGGGAAGCTTATGATGCTTCTAGCAGACAGATCTGCGAACCACCTATATGTGAATCCTCTTAAGGTTCCCTCGGGGAATTCTCTACAGAGGATGTCAATGGGGTCTACCTTCCAATCGTAGTAGCTGAATAGTTTGGGAAACTTGAAACCTGGTGGTGTAGGTTTCATCATTAGCAAGTTGTACAGTTTCATGCCTTCGAACAAGGCAAGGCATTCGTACCCCTCATCATTTGTATCTCTCTTTTCCTTATTGTGGGTAGTTTGGACAGGAAGTGTGATATGAGGCACTCCTTCCTTGTTCTTACTTTTGGTGTCAATGGTGGCAACAAACTTGACTGTGTTGGGCGTAGGATGGGCATTGTTGGTACCTCTGTGTGTTGTGCTGGAGGTTCACTTGTGGGATGGACTGAGGTTTGAGTTGTTGTACGCTGCACAGTATGTGTCATGTGTGAATTCTCAGTTGTCTTCAGTTTTTCGCCCATTCGAGCTATTTTCTCCTTCATGCTTACCAACTCTTCTAGTAGGATTTATACTATGGAGCGATGGTTTTCTGACGTGGTTGTAACGCAAAAGGGGTCATGGGTATTCTGGACCTGTTGAGGAGCCTACTTCAGGGCATGTTGCATGACCTGCTGAGATGCTTATTGCATGGCTTGTTGAGAAGCATGTTGCAGTGCTTGCATTAGAGCCTGCTGAGCTAAGGCATGTGCCACTACCTGTACGATTGGTAGTACATGGTTTTGGCTTTCCAACACTAGGGCCTCTCAAAACCTATACGGGTCGTTCCATTCTCACTTGGTTTGTATCCAAGTTTCCAGGTACCGATGATACAACCAAGCACGAGGTATTGTATTACCAGTACTCCCCCCTCTAACGTACCATGCACTTCGGGGGTTACCTTTGGTTCTTGGTAATGTGATCTTTGTACCAGATCATGTATCACTATGTTTACCGACTGATGATTTTTATTGCATGAAGACATGGCTATTTTTTTTCCATCGCTTATTATATTCGGTTCCACCCATTTGTTCACATGCTATGGGGACTGTATTATATTCTGTTTTTATTTTCATGGTTAGTGCGCTCTGTTTTGGGAAGGTGGGTATTGATGACTTGATGCGTAGTCTACTAACTCTTTCTGAATTTTTCAACCATGCCTTGTGGAAAATTACAAACTCACCAACCCCCACACTCATTAACCCATATATATTAGAATAGGAGATATTATAATTGAATCTTGCCAAAAATTGACACATCAATCTCCCCCATGAGGACTCCATTGGAATACTATTGGAGCACTTACTTGGCACATCTGGTCTGAAAGGAATAGAAGGTTGCGTCAGTACACTCTTAGACCTTCAGAAATGGTATTTCTGAAAATCTTTCAGAGTTGAAATCTTTAAAAAAGATTGCGGCTCACAAATGGAAAGAACTATACTATGTAAATATGCGAGTCACCCTCTTGAGACTTAGCTCATAGTTACTTGATTACTAGGAATGCAAGTCAAATAGAAATCATTTGATGGAGTGGAAAATCACACATCCCCCCACCATATTTTATTTTCTGTCCACTTGTGATACTCAGGGTACTCTTTGATTATTTTAATTAGAAATATTTAATTTTTGGAAAAAACCATTTAACTCATTACCTTTAATGTAATGAGTTATAAACCCATACGTTATTACATGTCTGGATCTTAGTCATAAACTCATATTTATTCGTACATGTGAGTGTTCCAATTTTGCCAAAGAAGACCTCTCGTCCATAAAATTGCATTATGTGACTAAACATTGTTGACGTCTGAGTCCTCAAAAATTGAGAGTAAAAAAGGTCAATTTTTTTTTGTAGTAGATGAACTGTGACTCATTAGCTCTTTTCAATTATATAATATTAGTAATTAGCTATGGTCCATTGAGCACTCATCAATCATAGTGTCATTTCAAACTTTCATTAGCATATTTAAAATTGATTAGCTTCAGACGAAATGTCAATAATAAGATATTATCTCAGTCGTCCTTATATCTCAAGATTTTCTAAACAGTGTACCTCGAAATTTGTCCATAGAAAATCATTATTTAAGTTAACCATTGATTGAACGTCTTATGATTTATGAATGGTGGATTTATCATCTCGAGATATCTAATTTTAAAAATCTCACAGAAAATGTTTACTATTTAAAATTGTTTAGCAAAAGAAACACTCTTCATTGAAGAGTAAAGTCTTAGAATGTCAATGTATAAATAAATTATTGTCATAAAACCAGTTGAGTTTATCTCACCTCAATCTTAATGAGAGTTAATTTGCGGTCCGGCATTAACGAGAGGGTAAAATAATAATAGTTTTATATTTTATGTTTTTTTCCATTAAATCCTTATAATTAGTCTAATATCATTATATCAAGCACAAATATGTAATTTTCATTCATTTTACCAAAAAATTCAAAACCAACAGCAACAAAATTTATAAGAAAGTAGAAACTGGAAACTCCAGAAAGATTAAATTCAAAGATGATAAATTCAGGTGAAAATAAAAACAAAAGAAACTGATTACCAATTGTATATTGGTTATAATTTAGTTTTCAAGATATGCAGAGGTTAATAGAGATTTTCATTATTTTGATTTTCAATTGAAGCTGACATTATATTAAAGTTTATCTATAATATTAAACCCTAAACCACATGATTTATGACTGATAAGTGCCATCTAAATCGTTCCAATTTTTAATAGATACTAGATAAAGTGATGAAAATTAGGTACTTAAATTTTAAAATTAGAGAGCACATTTAATGAGGTTGTTGCGCCTCAGTGTGGGGAATTTTTACTCACAGTCAATCAAAATATTTGCACAGGTGCACACCCCCGCATGAATTATGTGCTGTTTAAAAAAAAATCAAAGTAAACTATGGAATATGGATTACTTTAAAAATTTAATAACTGATTGTAAATTCAAACAATAAAAAATGCATATTGATTTTTGAACATTACAATTTATTTTGTCTACAAATATACCAAATAGATTGATTCATTTTATTATTCTAACTTATAAATATTTGAAGTTTTGAACTAATGGTTACTACCTAGTTTATACTATTCTTCATGACAAAAGACTTAAAATCCTATATTAATGCAATAAAGAGTAAGAATACCTTAATAAAATATCACTGGATAACCACAATCTGTTGATCGCAAGAATTTAGTTGGTTCAACTGCACATTAACGACGGCATTAGTGGGAGCTTTCGCTTTTAGAATCATTTCGTCATACTCCTCATTTGGGTTCGATAAAGCAATCACTGCTCCTCCAGCTCCAATGGAAGCTTCCTCATTGTGTATAACAATAGTCCTGATTACTATATTGAAATCAAATGTTTGGTTGTATGAGAAGAATCCAATCGAACCAGAGTAAATGCCTCTTGCACTGCATTCAAGTGAGTCGAGAAGTTCCATTGATCTTAGCTTAGGTGCACCGGTCATTGATCCTCCTGGAAAAGAAGCCCTGAAACAATCAACAGGGCTTGCATTTGGTATCTTAGCTCCACGAATTGTACTCACTAAAGTATGAACTGTTGAATATGATTCTACTTCCATCAGACGAGGTACGTGCACTGTACCAGGTTCACATACCCGACCCAGGTCATTCCTTAGAAGATCAACTATCATTAGATTTTCAGCTTGATCTTTTTCACTGCCAAAATGCAAAAAAAAAGGTGGCAATTAAAAAAAACCATAAACACAAGAAAACCAAGCAATTAGTTGATCGGAAATTATCATAAAAGATAGAAGAAAAGGAAAAATTAGGTTTAGAAGTAACCTGTGCTGTAGTTGCAATTTTAGGTGTTCATCTTCCTCTAACGTTAAACCCCGACCAATTGTTCCCTTGATTGGTTTTGCTTCCAAAATACCATTTTCATCCAACTGCAGAAACCTTTCAGGAGAGGAACAACATATTGATAGTTTCTCCTTTGAAAAATTGAGCCAGGCAGCATATGGAGCAGGATTTCGATTTCTTAAATCACGGTAGATTTTTAAACTGTTTAAATCTCTTACACTCATTTTCATTTGCGTCGTTAAACACAATTCATAGCTTTCTCCATCGTGAATAAACTGTAAACATTTCTCAACATCTTTTATATACTGATGTCTTGTTTTTTCAATATAAAATGTTGATGGGATTGTTGATGTAGATGAACAAACATGTGTTTTCTTCTTATCCAGCTTCTTGGTTGCAACTAATGTTCTCAAATTAAGAAGCTTCATCTCTGTTTCATCTATCCAGTGTTCTTGCAATCCTATTGAATGAATTGCATTGTGCACAGAAAGAATATAGACATCATCATTGCTATGGTCAACCACTACTAGATTGTCAGCGAAAAAGAAACATGCATCTGGTGTCCCTGACTTGTGATTATTAGACAATGCACCACACTCAACTTTCATGTTGTACCTACAGATGCAGAAAATCAAGAAATTAGGTGAGGAAAATATATAAACAGAATTTACAGAAGCTCAATGTATAAAATCTAATTATAAATGGATTTTGAATATTTTATCCTGAATATAAAATCTTTATTTTTTTATTAATAATAGAACACTGCCTATTACAATCCCTGAAATGCATTTTTTGAAATCTTTGTTATAGTAAAAAAGCTAGATAGCAGCATGCATACCCAATGAAACCAACAAATCCACCATGAAAGTCAAAAGGCAAACTTTTATAATCATCGTTGTCATAGAAAAATGACTTAAGTTCCTGTTGTAAATCCATACATAGTCAGCACAGACACAATGAAAACATATGCTTAAGATCCTAAAACAAAAACAAGCATCAACAAAATAAACATGCTATAATATAACAAAGATAGATGAGTGTACAATTCAAGTGGATATATGCAGTAAAGTGGTAAACTAGATTGGTTGAAAAAATGGGAGTGACATATTTTTTACATAGAACACGAGGTATTTTGATGGGATGATCGAAAGAGTTTAGAATTAATTAGAGTATTAAACTAAGACGCTATTTACTACATATACTTTTCATTCATAAGTTTTCAAACAAAATTTTTGATCAAATTTTCTTCATATATGCTCATGTAATTATTTCATTTTATACCTTAATGTAAAATCAAATATTCATATATGGTAATAGGAATGAGCATGGGTCGGGTAGGAATAGGCATGGGTCGGGTAAGCCTTTACTCAAACTCAACCCGAATTTAGAACTCGGGTTCGAGTATAAACCCAACAAGGTTGAAAAAACCTTGACCTGAACCCGATTTCATTATCGGATTTGGACAACACTTTTATAAATTAATAAAATAAAATCCTGTAATTTTATTAATCTATGCAATTTTGCAAAAAAAATATCTATAATTTCTATACCCTTGTAATAACCTCAAAATATATAATAATTTTTAAATAAATAAAAACAATAAAATGTGAAATAACCAATCAACTAAAACTTTTCAAGCAACAAACATCAAACAACAAATAAATTAAATTAGCAAACTACATCTGCCAAGGAAGTGTGGCAATTGCCAAGGATTTGAAGGATATTTACTCTTGAATATATAAAGCTCATGATCCTTTGGAATATGAGACAGTAACAAATTTTTATTAAGTTAGCATACTTCTAACTAATTAAGGGAAAACTATATAATAACCCCTGCATTAATAGGTTTGAACTACCACATAAAAATGTGATAGAACTCATAGAAGTAACATATAAAAGCTCATTTGATGATCATGAAATCTTATATAATAAAATTAATTAATTTCCATCTTCCCTCTATCTTATGTACATTTCCATGTATATAAGAAATTTGAACCCAATACCTCTCACTCTTAACCAATAAGACCAACAGACCAATATTTTTATTGGTTATATGAGAAAGGACCGGGCCATGAGGCAGGTGCAGGTGTTTCCAGATCCAAGGATGTGGTGGTTTTTGAGATTATAAAGGACTGCAAGATATGTTTTGATATGAAGACTAACCCACCTGATATGGATGTGCTTGAGGTTAATGTTATGAGATCATGGGCCATGAGGCAGTGGCAGAATTAATTTCCTTGAGTCTATGGTATACCTTATAGGACTAAGCTTACTGCTGAGTAGTACTAGTCTGTTAGGTTTTTCTTTATTTCTATGTATTTAAAATACTATGTAAAATTGGGCAAGGCCCACTTCATTTCCTAATGAAAATTTAACTTTATCAAATAAAAAATTGAACCAATACATGCAGTTTTATAAAATGAAGTGTACCTGGTTCAGAAATTCAAGAAAACCATTTTTCAAATACGTTTTTTTTTCACATCCTGTTGCATTTTGTATTGTCATGTAACCACCACAATTAATTCTGTAAAAGTGAAAATAATCGATCGATTTATATTTAATATAATCATGCTTGGAAACACGGAATTTGGATCTATTAATTATTATGGAAATCAACCTTCATTCATGAACCATAACAAACCTTTGGTCAGAAGCATCAGACAGATGATATGTAATTTGTTTCCACAGATTTCCCCCTTTGCCACCCATGAAAGAAAACCGTGCCCTCCGCTGGACAGAAAAAATATCTTATTTCAGATTCATTCCAATTCTCAAAGCAGGGATAAATCATAAATAGCATAAAAATAGTTATTTTCCATCTAAAATTCACAATATATTCAGTGTCTACAAAAAAGTGACATAAATGCTGCAAGTTATCGGTAGATACAAGATGAAATAAGTGGGCTGAATAAACAGCCCCCCAAAATAAATACACGGAAAAGAGATTACCATGTCAGTCGAAGAACTATCTAACCAAAATGTGTCATTGCCATTCTGGCTCCCAAATAGCTCCATGAAAATATTTTCTGTACCGCCAACTTGGTTAGCCAAGCCATCTAATTTCTTCCACTGCAACTTCAAATATTTAATGTCCATGCTTTTATGTAAAAGGGTTGACTGCTTTTGGGCATGAAGGTAAATCCCATTTATTGTCTTATTAAATGAATTGCTTTCAATGGTTTCTTTTGGTATTTCTTGTGTGAGATATACCTACATGCACAAAAATAGTACCTTTTTCAGTATAAGTAATTTTTTTGCATTACTTTTGTGGGAATATTTTTACACTAATCAGTAAACATCACTAAAATTGAAGTTAAAGAAATACAGAAAAATATGAAATTCAGTGTTAGAAAAAAGGTGTGGTTTACCACTACTATGAACCTTTCTTTTGTGGTGTGCAGATGACCTAAGCCCATATTCCACTGTTATCTCTCTGAAATTCTCAAAAACTTTCCGACCATGATACGTTGCAATGCTTTCAGGATGAAACTATGACATAAATCCATATGTGATATAAAATTTAAAGATTGTAGACTTCAAAAAATCAAAAATATAGTTCAATTATAGCAAAACCTGGACACCAAAGTGAGGTCGGTTGGAGTGCCTGATTCCCATAAGAACTCTTGTTCTATCAGAAAACATTTGTGCCATGGCTTCTACATTAATGTCATCTAGTAACCGTGGATTATTTGATTTGTTCTTTTTATGAGCAAGATGATATATATCATCTCTGTTTTGAACTTCAAGGAGAGAAGGTTTATCTACTGAACTGGTCCATGCAATTGGTAGGAGATGATTAGGAAGGGAATTGTGATCTATTACAAGAGAATGGTATCGAACAACCTGCGTTAAGTGAACTATGTTCTAAAAACATCTTGGAGTAAAGAGAGAGAGACTGCTTTGGAAGTGATCCTAAATTAAACTAACCTTAAATCCAGATTTGCTTCCTGATGGAATGTCTTTGAATAGATTACAGCAAGAATGCTCAATCTCGCTAAATCAGTGGGACCAGCAACACAACAAATACTATTAAAATTAAGATACTAAATAGAGTACTATTTAAATAAATAAATTGCATGGTATGGCATTGCATCCCACCTCAGACGGCCATGAATTGGTTCAGGTGCATGGATAACTTGAGCACCGTGGACAAATGCCAGTGCCTGTAAATAACTCAAATTTCACTGAAGAACATGGATTTTCTATTTTAAAATCTACAAAATTCCAAAGCTTATTGTAATGCTGCACATAATACCTGGTGCCCAAGGCACACACCTAGAATTGGAATATCCTCACATTCCATAAGAATTTGCAAGCACACCCCTGTGAAGTAAAATCATATAATGGAATATTAAAAGAATCGTCGTATAAAACAAGCAAATAAATGGCTGCAATACTTTTGGTATGAGATCATGGTATGGAAACTTGCCAACATCTTCCGGACACCCTGGTGAACCAGGACCAGGAGATATAACGATATTATCAAAAGCCTTCTCTACATACAACTGATGCCGAATATACTCCCATGTCCAGTCATCATTGTGAATCACAACAGGAGGCACTGTATGTAGAAAGAATATCAACAACAATAAAAACATTTTTCGTCGTGATCTAATAATAAAAAGTTAAAAACCCAAAATTGAAGTGGTGATAAGTATATGAGAAAATATAATCAGAATTTGCAAAACTTAATTACTCAAATGCATATACAACATATGTACCACCACTCACCTGTTATCACTTAATTTTTGGGTTTTAATGAAAGATGATTAAATATTATATGTTTTGACATGGTATCAAAGTGTGATTGCATATACAAATATTTACTTCCTCGAAACATGATCGATGAATGATGGCACTTTTACCTATTTGAATTTTCACTAATACCGGTGTTCCATAAATTCACTGATATGAGATTTGCCTACATGTCAAGCCAAACAAAATATTGGCTACACTTAAAGGGAGTATGAAAAAACATTAGTTTACATTGGAAATTGCGAGACTCATTCACTCTTATAGAGATAGATATATGTCTATTACTTAAGTATTTAGGTTGTAATGAGAAGTGATCAAATATCATATGTTCTGTCATAATGTTTAGGATTATAGTAACAACTGAAGCATCCAAAAGGGATAGTTCAAGTGAGTCATCAGTTCAATCCCCACTGAAAACTTATCAACTTAAATTTAATTTGATCAACAGTTCAACTTCAACAAGAAGAAAAATCCACAAATTAAAATTAATATAAAAAAAATCAACAAATCATTGAAATCAACAAAGCAGTATCTATGATCGGAAATCGAAACAAACAAAAACAGAAAGCATCAAACCAAATGTTAATCTCGAAGAATAATAGATCTAGCGAAGAAAATAATATAAGTTTTTTTTTTAAATGACCTCCGTTGATAACGGAGAGATCCTGGTAAATGTTGTAGGTATAACTATCGTAGTTATCAACCAACAAAGTCCGCACCAATCGCTTCTCCCCAACCCGATCCATCTCATTCTTCCTCGTACCTGCTTCTCCATCTCCCTCACCCACCACCAGTCTGCACCCCACCGACAACCCACGGCTCAGGGGAAGTCGTCGAATACCTCTGTTGAAATCGAACGACAACGACGGCACCGATGAAAACGAAGGGACGACGACGCAACGACTTCGCCATTGGAGAGAGGTGGAAGTGAAGGAAGATGAAATGGAAAATGGCAGAGCGAAATTGTTCCACGTGGCCATTTGAGACGGTTAGAAACACAGGCACTTTTGACGAGTTACTTTTAGCGTGGTGAGAACTGCGGTCTGCAGAGGTCTTCGAATCTAAAAACCATCTGGAATTGATATATATAATCCTGTCCGTCTATTTTAAGATTTAGATTGAAATTTTCTATGAGAATTTTGTGAGAACCAGGTCACCACGACGGTCGAAATGTCTACGTAGATCTTCACTTTTAAATGATTTAAATAATAAACAATATAAATCATCATTAGATTTAGATGTAAGGGTCAAGATGCAAAGTTCTCATATAGTTCTCATTTTTATGGTTTTCACTAAAAGTTGGTCCTAGATAGTATTTACAAGATTGGATAATTATTAATTAATTGTTATGATTTGATCGAATTTTCTATTTTACCTTATCAAAAAAATCTATTTTAATTTTCAAAAGAATCTGGTGACTAGTGAATGAATAAGATGATATATTTTTAAAATGGAGTGATGTGAATTGTGAACCCATTTTATATAGGGTGTGTTTCAGGTGTGTCGTATCTTGAATATGCTATCGTACGTCATCAAATCGTGTTCATTAATAGTTAATTCAATGACTAAAATAATGTATTGCACAACACACTAATACACGTATGACGTAAAATAATATACTGCAATGACGCAAAAGTCGATCTAACGAACATGATTAATTTGACGCATTTTGACCTTGGTATACTTAATAATTACTCTTTATATATAGGGAAAGTGTTAAAACTAGCCACCTAAGATGGCTTGGTGGTCAAAACTACCCACCAAGCCTAGGTGTTAGGTGGTTAGGGTATGTTAGTGTGTAAAATTGCCTAATTTGCCCCCTTATTAGTAAATTGTGTGGGTTGTACCCATGCCCGTTTCCATGCCCGTTTACCGGCGAACGTAGGCTCCCAGAATTACAGAACCGAGCCTCTTTCATCAGAACCAGAGATGCATACGGTGGCTTTGAATCCGATGGCTTCCCGTGTGACGGGGAGAACTCTGGAACTACGTACCTCCTCGCCCTCCTCTTGTCGCCGCCTTCCTCTTTTTTCATCCCATTTCAAGGTCTTGCGTCTCTCGCCTGTTTTTTTTTTATATTTCGATTCGTTTGTTTATCTTTTCATTAACGAATTAAGATTAACTTCTACAGGATTCCAAATATCTACCAGTGTTCAGTAGATTTCATCTCTCACTCTCGCTTAATCCCTCGTTTTTTAAGGATTTGTGATTGTGGATTGAGAGAAATATCAGGTTTTGGTAGGTTTGGAGTGGAAGGAATTGATTTCTGTTTTTTTTGGAGTTGTGGTTGCAGGATGGGAAATACACGGGGATGGTGGAAGATTGCTGCTGCGATTACCAGACAGTTGACACCTTGAATGCGGAGGTCTTGCATCCGATACTGCAGGAGCTATATCTGGAGGAGAATATGGAGGAGGAAGGAGGACGGAGGACGCTAGAATCCATAGAGGTATGGGAGGTGGGAGGACGATGGGTTTTTTCTTATACCCGTTACTGACAATGGCATGTGAAAGAAAATTTAAAAAAAAAGTAAGGGTAAAATGGTCATAAAATTTATAGGTGGGTAGTTTTAACTCCTAACCAACCTTAGGTGGTTAGATTTAACAATTTTCCAACTTTGACTTCTCTTTAGCCACTCTTGGCGGGCCGGGGTGGGATTGGGCCGATGACGGATTTGGGGATAATCCTGCTAGGTCACTTTAGTTGTCCAAGTTAATAATGTTTTAACTTATTTTACCTTAAACTGATAAGTAATAACACAATCGGACTCGTGACCGATCCGACCGGACACCAATGCTATCGCGCGGAGATTACAAGCTATTCAAGAAGAGTGGCTGGATGCGGATTGCGGTAAACCTAATCGGACGACTAGTGCTCTGACATGGTTTAGGGATTTTACTGCGAATTACTGAGGCTGAAGGTTTTTGGGTAATGTTGTAATTGTTATACTGTTTTGATGTGATACCGAGGTAGAAAACTGTTTTACAGTTAGTAGTAACTGTTTTACAGTTATACTGTTTTACAATAGATCGAGTCTGCCTCTGCCCTGTCTTGCAATTCTCGGCTGTATCTGGATAGGAAGCTTAACAACCATACGCATATACCTTGTTCTGGACTGAACCTTGATTTCAGAGGATAATTTCAAAAGTTTATCCTCGTTGATTGCGTCTCTCGTATCCGTGGTCGTTTAGGTTGTCGGACCGAAAAAGAGTAAATTGGTTGATGAATGTGAAACTCGATCAGTGTTTGACGACGCTTCGAACAAGCGTCAAGCTGAAAATTCTGCAGGGAAATCAGCTCGAATTCTTCAGTTGCTCTAACTCTGTTTTGCTGGGACTTCTCTCTCTGGAATTCAACTTGCCCAAATGAATGAGATGACTCTCTATTTATAAGATTTTTTATGGGGGTATTCTAATCATTAGGGTTGTAACCGTCTAGCTGCTCAGATCTGATCTCAAGTCGACTTTTCTAGAGATCGACTTTTTCAGTTCGACTTTACCTCGGCCTGGTCACCTGGATAAAGTCAATCTGTAAAAGTCGACATTCTCATAAGTTGACTTGAAACCTCTCCAAACCTATATAGGTATCTTCATTCACCTCGGCCCTCAGGCTATCTGAATTTTTAGTTGTTGGTGTCGTGATTAAGTTCGTGAACCGCTCTCTATTAAATAATTCATATTTACTTTCCTTGCCTTTTCAAATTTCAAGGGCTTACATGTAAAAATACAAGAATTAAGAATTAATACTTGAGGGTTAATTCGCAACTTACCCTGAACAAAAGTCTGTCACAAAATAAAAGTCACAATCCATTTATCCACTCGAGCATCGTGAATTCTGATCCGTCGTCGGCACTCGGCACCAGCCAGCTCGTCCATATCTGTTATCGTCCAGATCATAAAGGCCATATAAACAGCAGTGTAGCAGAAGTATTGGGAATTACTCTCGAGTCTCGACGAGGTGATAATCGGAGAAATTCTGATGCCGCTGGGACGATAGCAGCAACACACAAGGATGAAATTCTGATGTAGGCTGGTAGTATGTATACCTTCTCTTATTTTTTTAATTTTGATTTCGATGCTTTTAGATTTATTCTCAAGATGAAATTATTTTGGCTTAACCGCTGCAATTTGTGAAACAAGGGATGTCGACGGTATTAGATCCCTTGACTAACGGATCTGAATACCTAAGTATTTGGGTACGTAAGAATTGAACCTAAAAGAGCAATTACAATTAGTTGAACAAAGTCACAAGGATAAGAAACATATCATTTAGACATGACTAACTAAGTGTCTAAGTTAACTAAGAAATCCGCCATTTTCGACGCCTTAAAAAGAAACAACATTAGAAGGAAACTAAGATTCATTCTCAAGGTAATGGCAAAAGTTTGCACTTTTTGAAGCCATGGAGTAAGTGGAACGTATAAATTTACATCCGTTCTCAGTAGTGGCGCGCGGCGCCACTGAATGAACCCTTTTGATGAGTGTTATAACTGATCGTAAAATCCAGCATAGGGGAGGTTCCCAGAATTCTGGTCAAACTGTTGTTGGTCGCGCCAAGCATTCCCACCACCTGAACTGCTACATGCTTGATTTGAAACACATGCATTTCCCCCAAGATCACCATCCAGGCTCATTTGCTCGACCTCTTGCGGTGAGAGTATTCTGATGCACCGAACACAGATCACAAATTCTCTGCAATGCAACAAGAATGGCAAAAAAACTATTTTAGTTTAACTCTTGAAAGACAAGAACCTCAGTTTTTTGTGAAGTTATCTTACTCCCAAGGATCATCTCCAACCAACAAAACATCGTTCTCATGATCGACGTATACCAACTTCCACCCAATCCTTTGTTTGTCTTCAATCTGTCCTTCGATGCTGAACATCCGACTGAGATCTTGTTTCAGCTCATTGTAGCCAGAGTATCGAGATATATCTATCGACCTCCCAACAGCTCCCCGCTTATATACCTAAAAACACATCTTGAATTTAAAAACAAGAAAACTTGGTAGCAACACTAGTTAAAAACACAGTCGCAAACCTTTGTGTATGTTCGCAACCTCTGAATCTTTGGGGCAGATGACCATTTATTCAAAAAACAGTTGTCATTCAGGGATGAATCAATTGAATTGAAAGCAGCAGCATCTGGAACTCCTAAAGATTGAGAGACAATTGATGATGATATCTCTTGCTGTGCTTCTTTTGTGGTGTTGTAATTTGCTTCTGCTAGCAAGTTGTCGATACTAATATTGTTTTGAAAATCTTTGTCTGAATCAATGCCTTTGATTAGAAAATTGTCAGTTGTGTCTGGTGCACATAATGGACTGTCATCGATGTTGACCCCAAAAAGGACATTATTTCTTAGATCACCAGTCTGTATTTCATCCAAACCGGTGGTGTCCCTAAACAAGAAAGAGTGATTGAAAGGCGACATCGGTATGCAAGTCTGGTGTTGCATTTGTACATCTGTTTGAGAAAGGCAGACCGAAGTTCCGGAATTGGAAGATTCCAAATGATCTATTTGTGTACCAAACGTCCCTGGAATTTGTTCTTCACTTGGAATGAACATCGACGATGATTTACTATGCTTCTCTGATTTTTCCACTTCATCAACGGTTGTGTTGGCTTTCAAATTGCCAGGGCTTAAAATTTGCATACTGGCGACGCTCTTTACTCTATCAGTATTGTGCATGAATGTTGTAGAATTGCTCGATCCATTATTTGTTTCAGGTTGAAGGACGTCATTAACAAATGTGGTCAACTGTTCACCTCCTGATGTTGGTGGCATGATTAAATTGCCGGTTAATTCCTCGGTCATGTTCCTCTGTAATTGAGGGCTTTTCAGAATTGGATGCTGTGTGGATTGAGAAATATGCGATGATCCCACCACGTTGTAAACATTAGTAGCCGAAGACTGTTGTTGCGTGATGATTTTATGATGTTGAGATACTTCTGGATTCTCCAGAATGGTTTTATGTTGATTCTCATGAACTCTGTGCTGAGGAGGTGTTTGAATAATCAGTGATTGTTGTTGCTTCTGTTGCTGCTGAATTTTCTGAAGTATTTGGAAGTGAATATGTTGCTCAGGTAGATCAAATTGCTGATTGACTTGTGGTGGTATCTGAGTTGGAATCTGACATTTTTGTTGTTGTTGCTGCTTCTGCTGCAATATGTATTGCTGCTGTTGAAGTGGAGCTTGCAATTTCTGATTCTGCAAGGCAGTGGATTGAGAAGACTGAAAGTTATGATGAACAAGAGATGGTGACTGAAGGTGGTGATTGTTCTGAGTTTGGTTAATTTGTTGATTCAAGGTGGAGGCTTGAAGATTTTGATTGAGTTGTAGTACATCTTGTTGTCGTTGTTGCGATGGTGGTTGCGGCGGTTTATTATTACTATCGCCATTGAATTGGTTTTGCTGCAAAATCTGATTTTGCAGATCTGGTCCCCTAGTGACTGAAGTGGGGCAAAAATAATCTGGTTGGGTGTTTTTGATGACAACGGGAGGATTTTGTGCATTTTGTTGCATGTTCATCCATTGCACTAAGCTTAATCCCGGCATTCCACCTGCATTCTGAAATTGGGAATCTTTTATACATATCTCATCACCTAACCATGGCATTGCTCTTTTGAATAAGTTGTCCATATCTGACGGCTCATCATCTATAAAATTGAATATTGTTATTAGTATCTGTGAAACTAGATATCATTCAACATTTTTATATATCAATGCAATCAGTAAGAACATTAATATATTAATTTATTTTGATACCATGTGAAAAATAGGAAAACGAGAATTAAAAATTATTAGAGAATTTGACATTTTTTAGAGTTACCCATTTACCATGCAAGTACCTGGCATTCCCGGCTGTCTGGGCCGTTTAGATCTAAAAATAGGGGGTGGGCAGATGAAAAAAGGAGCAGAAACTGGTTCAATTTCCCATAAAGAGACCCGATTGCGTCTTTCACCTACCGATGTCTCATCCCATCCAACCTAATTTAGAAACCAGGTTAATTACAATACAATAGTCCTACATTCTTACTACATTTTAGTATTAAAAAAATCATAAAGATACCTGAAGATTGCACCATTGGGAATTTTTCCACCTTACAGGATCTAAATCACTTATACCAGTTACAGTTCCCATATACCTTTACAAAGCAAGAAAAAAACAGATATGTAAATAACCTTCCAAAATTTCTTAATATTTTGATTATTTACCTTCTTGTTCCAGATTCTTCGGTTTCAAACATCATCCGGAATCGCATACCCAAAGACAGTTGATTGCTATAGATTGCCTTGTTATACTTTGCTAGTGGTATAACAAATTCTGAGGGACTGACTCTGGAAAAATAATTTTTCAAAGTTTATCAACATCAATCATACTTAAAAATTTATCACAAATCAACTCATTTTCCTATATATGCAGCAATCAGGAAATGGTACAAATCTAAACGTTGTGATGGTAAAATGCTGAATTTGCCACTAACCTTGGATTGTAAAATATAGTAAATGGAGTACTATTTGCAGCTGCATGAGCAGCAGCCGCAAGTATTCCAATATACATGCTATCACATGAGAGAACCGATGATGATATGTTCGTTGGCTGTCTATTAGCTCGTCTAATACCCAATAGCAGTTGTGAATTTTCATCCCTACCAGTGCAAATCAAATTGATCAATTGATTGGGTAAAAAAGTACTAAACTTGGACAGGCAGTTTTAATTTACCTGATAAATAGGATTGAATCACCAGCAAAGAGCCGCTTTCCACTAACAAAAAGACTCCAACCAGTGGTGAGTAAATGCCGTTTTGGTTGTCCTCGGTAAATATGGCGAAACGTCCACAGATTAGCATGTAGATCTCTAGCCTGCAATTCCTGAACAGGTGGTTGCATTGAGAAATCCTGCACGAAGAAAAATACCCAAATCATCAATTGTCTGAGAAGAAGAATAAGAAGAAATCAAAGAATCAGTATCTATATCATATCATACAAGAGGCGGGAAGATCTTCTCTGCAGCTCTCCGTGGAACGGAGAAACCTCCATGAGTGCTCGTATCGCTTGCCGTCAGTGTTTTACAGAAAAATTCCGGTTGGGGCTTGTTATTTGATTTCAACCCATAATCTGTGCTCAATAATGTAGTATTCTGCTGCTGCTGCATACATCAATTTGATTTGATTTAAGTTGGGTCTCGATTCAAATTGGGGTATATAATAGACATGTACTTACAGGATTAACAGGCTGCAATGACATCCGTGCATACACTTCATCAGTCTCAGCATCAGCCTGAGGAAAAGAAACAAAGCAGCAGAAGAAGAATTAAGAAGAAGAAAAGCTGTGAATCCTGCAGATGAAGCAGAAGTGAAATGAGTACATGTAGAGTGACACTATGAAGCAAGCATATCAACTTGGATGGAAGATTAGGATAATTTGGAATAGGTGCTTTGACATCCTTTTGCATAGAAGCTGCAACCTGAGAGATTAAAACCCAACTCAGATTGCATGTTAGAATATTGCCGGAGAAGAAGAAGAAACCTGGCCGGATTTACCTGCTCGCTGTGACCTTGAGGGAAGTAAACGACAAGGCTACCGACGGGGGGTAAAGACACGAGTGGACCCGCACAAGCATGCCAGAGTTCCGAATTTATTGTGCTCTTCTTCTCCCCACCTCCACCTGAAAAAAAAAATAACTTGCTTCACAACCACAACAGGCAGAAGAAGAAAATGGTTCACCGATTACCTTCACCGGAGGTTGGAGTTACAGTCGGGGCGACGAAGACGTTGTTTCCTTGCTGGCCTTTCATCTGAATCAGAAAGTAAGAGGATGAATCAAAAAAAAAAAAGGAAAGGAAGGAGAGAAAAAAAAAGCGAAGCAAAGAAAAGAAAAGAAAAGGAAAGGTGTCAGACCTCTTCTTCTTCTCCTTCCTCCACCACGCCGCAGCTGCGTAGTTGTTCTTTGTCTCCCTTACTGACGATGTGCAGCTGCTTTGTAGTTGTTCTTTGTCTCCCTTACTGACGGTGTGTTATTATTGGATTCATTGAAACAGCCTCGATTTCTGTTGCAGGCTTCAAACCCCATGCATCCATCCATACAAACAATAGAACATAGATACTAGCTAATAGCTAGATCTAATTACCGTAATTTATTTATTTATTTTTATTCTTCTCGTCATTCATATTTTATTTATTCTTTTCCGTCGATAAATGCGCTGTGTTTCACGTGAGAAAACCGTACGGTCTAATATTCTAATTTTCCAAGGAAATAAAAATTAAATTACATAATATATGAAACTTTGACAGTCGACTATCTTTAGCTGTTGTGAGTTCAGAGTTTGAGTCTCGTTGTTTATGTATTTCGTTTTCATTCTTATATCACCCAGAATTGACGTCATGTAAAAAGACTTACTTAACATATCAGAGTTACATAATATATCACTGAAAATTAAATAAAAATTACTTACACGATGAAAAAAAACCATGAATCATCAGCAACTTTAATAGTTACTGTAACCCGTTAAACTAATCTCTCTGTAATTACATATACAGCGAAACTAGAATTCTAGAGGAATCTTAATAGTTTTTAACTTATTGTGATCAGTTGAACTAATCTCTCTGTAATTACATATACAGCGAAACTAGAATTCTAGAGGAATCTTAATAGTTTTTAACTTATTGTGATCAGTTGAACTAATCTCTCTGTAATACGTATACAACGAAACTAGAATTTTATAGGAATCTTAATAGTTATTAAATTATTGTGATCAGTTGAATTAATCTCTCTGTAATTACGTATACATTGAAATTAGAATTCTAAAAGAATCTTAATAGTTATTAACCTATTGTGATTAGTTGAACTAATCTCTCTGTAATTAGTATACAAGGAAACTAGAATTCTAGAGGAATCTTAATAGTTATTAACTTTTATTGTGACCAATCTAGTAAGCTAATCAAGATAATTATTGATGTGTATGGGTAACATAATAAAAATCATTAAGACAATTAATTAAGTTTTAATGATTAATCATTGATTCATATGTATACTATTATTGTTATTATTATTAAAGAAATCCGTTAATTAAAAAATAGGTACGTTAATAATAGAGAGGGAATAACTGAATAATTTATTTGGAAATAGGAATGAATCTATTATCTATCCAACCAATTGGATAATGTATATTCTATGTGTTTTTTTTTTTTGGGTATATTTCATTACAAATAGATCCTTTGGAATTTTGCATAAATAGTCTTGGAGATCTATTTATTCTACATTAGGTACTCATTCATTGGCGATACATTTATGATTTTAGAAGGGAAATTCAATTGTGCCACGTGGAAGTAGTTTGAATGTGAATGTAGTACAGTTGTTTGACTGGTTTGGAATTGTAAACTCCAATTTAGATTTGACATTACTACATTAGTGTCATGCATTACGAATTAATTATGCACAGTAAAACCCCACCATTTACTGAAAAAAGCCAACATTTCCACATGCATTATGGGCAAGACAGTTGTTGTTTTGGGAATTTGCACGCTCCACTACTACTACCATCACCCTGAAATCTGACTCTCCAAACTCAGTGGATTTGGGAATATTCATTTACCTATCTATCCATGTAAAAATGTTTATTTACCTATGATATATCCGAATCACATAATAGAATTTGTTTTTTATGTGCTGTCAAGTGCGCACACTCAATCTGACACGTCTATCAAATATTGGGTCTTGGATTTTTTTTCTTTATTCAAATTTTTGTGGACCACAGATACATTTTTGACCACCAGGTCAACCGTGGACACACCCAACCGCACCTGGTCCCAGTTATCTTAACAGTTTTTTTGACATAGGGTATTTTTCTACCTGTTTTTCGATGATATATCAAAATCACATATGTAATATGATCGGCAAATCTTCCAACGAACCCATGTTTTTAATACTCTTTATGAACACCTTCAATGAGATCCTGCCACATCATCATTCGCTCAAATCGAGGTTTAGAATTTGTGTTTTCGGTGTTTTTGATCTTAATAAAAATAGATGGTGATGACGAAAAGTTTACAAAGAACGTCAATAAAAGGTGCTGGTTAGAAATTGACACTGTAGAATAAAAAATATAGTTACTTTTATTATTTTTAATATGAGGTATTCGTTTGAGCAAAAACTTTAATAGTTATTGTGATCGGTTGAACTAATAAAAATCGACAAGTTGAATCCCTAACCCTAATTAATTACATATTGTGTTTCTTAATAAGCAAGGAACTTAGGTATAATGAAAGCATTTTAAGGTAAACATCGCAGTAGATCGATGTTTCATATACATGTCTCTTTCTTGTGTCGATAATTGGCAACTCACATGGGATGAGGGCACTAATAATCCGACGGTTAACTTAATTAAAACAAACAAAACACAGTTGTCTAGTTAATAATCTAATGGGTCTGTCGTCTGTAGTATTTGAACACCGTACGAATCTCTAACCGGCGGCCACCGAAAATCCATTAAAACAGATATCTATCAATTATAAAACAAATATACATATCAACTCAATCACACTAACTATAAAAAAAAATATAAAAGTAGGTTTCCAAGACTTCGTAATTTAAATCACCATTATTTTATTTTATTCTGATAAGTTACGTGATACTAAATACAAATTAAATTGCATTTATGAGTAGGGGGTGTCTTAAAATCTGAGAACTGTTTGATGACATGACATCATTCCGGAATATCAGCCTCATTATCTGCCAATCTCTGTAACTCCTGTCTTGATTTTATTTTTGACAAGTTCTATGTTAAATTTCAGAAACGATGGTACTGGAAAAGGGAAAGGTTTACAACTTACAGTAGGGTTTTGGTTTAAATTCTCTGAATTATTATTATTATCTTTTATTGGCAGATAGGATTATAGGAAGGAGCCAAGAAGTAGGTGGTCAATTAATGAGACGTCTGACTGAACTCCTGCATGGGCGTATGTATGTATGGATGGATAACAGATATCTTTCTTATACGTATACGATCGCGGATCTTCTGAAGATCTGAGACGTACATACACGGCAGTCCGATGCAGGCACGAATGGTCACCGATCGGCCGTCTGGATTTTTCAGATGGACATTTCGATCAGACAAGTGTTGTCATTGATGCATCATACATGCATGCTGCCGCGTTAAAAAAATACTCGTAGAGCTGTAGATAAGACTACGGAAGAGGTCACGACCCATTGGACTAATGATACTAGACGGCCCACTTGATCAAAGAAAGAAGGTCCGGTCTAGTACAAAAGTGTATAAATATCCCTCGAGGTTGAATGTAGAAGGAGGAGAATATTTGTAATACACTGGTAGTAGATTGTTTGGTACCCACTCTCTACCATACTATCGTATTCATTTTACTACATTTAACTCAAATCATGGATTAGGTCTGGATATCTGAATCCGTACAGATAATTAGGTCTGTCTATCGAACGAATTTAGTTTGGATACCATGGTATTCGAATTCAGATAATATATGGATAATTCGAATCCATCCGAATAATATTTTGATAAAAAAATCGAATCCGAATTCGGATAACTTTTTATAAAAAAACTCTAAAAAATAATAAAATAAAAGTATAAAATTATCTCTGATAAAATTAATTAATAGTCAATTAATCATCATAAAATCTTAAATGATGATATAAGTTTATTAAGTTTATAAATAACAATTATTAATTATTAATAATATTATTAAATATTTATTTATATCCACTTTTAAAATTCAAATTCGGTTGATAATTTAGGATAATTTTTGAATATCAACGGATATCATTTTTAGTATCTGTATTCGAAATCCAAAAATTCGGATTCGAATAAACATATTCGAAATTGGATACGAATATGGATTTCGATATAACATTTACAGGCCTAACTCTTAAGGATATATAATAAAGGAACATTCGAATTCGGATGAATTTTCGGATATCTGAAAATTTTGAATTTAGATAACTTTATATAAAAAAGTAGAAAACCTTAAAAAATCGTAAAATAAAATTATAAAAATATAAAATCAACTTTAATAAAATTAATTAATAGTCAAATAATCATCTTAAAATCTTAAATAATAAGATAATTAATTAAATTTATAAATAACAATTATTAATTACTAATAATAATATTATTATTATATATTTATCTAGGGTTTCAAACGAGCCGAGCCGAGTCGAGCTTTTGCTTATAAAGTTGGGCTCGGGCTCGGCTTGTTAAGGAATTATCCGGTCTCGGGCTTGAGCTCACCAAGCCTGGTTTGGCTGAGTTCGGGCTCGGCTCAGGCTCGATAAGTTTATCGAAAAATATATATATCTAGTTTTTTTAGATTTAGGTTTTTTTAAAATTTATTCAATAGTTTTTATCAATTAATATCTACAACTCTTATATCTATATTTTATAAAATTATTAAAAAGTCTCTAACGAGCTTATCGAGACGAACTTGAAAAGTCCAAGCTTAACAAGCCGAGCCCGTCGAGCTTTAGTTGACACTCTATATTTATCTAGATGGATTATCCGTATCCGAAATTATTAGACGAATTTGAATTTTAACAACTGATATTGCAGATATTTAGATAATTTTTGAATAATACGGATATTTTGAATATCATTTTTGGCGGGTGTGGCCCAACCCAAAGTATGATTATAATTTAAGGAAACATATATGATGTGCGGGTGCGGCCCAACCCAATCAATACGAACCGTTTATTTAGATGAATTTAATATAACTGTCACGTGACTCGCATGACTCTGTTTATTTGTCAAAACCATCTATCTCATTCTCAGTTTCTCATCATTCAAAATATTCGCCTCATCCCCTGAACAATTAATTAAATATAAAGTTTGCACAACTCAATAATTATTTAATCCCAAATTTCTTATGCATGATAAAAAAATTTAATTCTGGAAAATGATTCCAAGTAGTTTTCATAACATTTTTAGGTTGAAAGTGAACAATTATTTCAAGTTTCATGACAATTAAAGGTTGAAAATAAACAAGTAATCGAAGAACAAGGCCCAAAATTCAAATACATCGAGGAATGCTGACTGCTATAAACAACACTGACTAAGTGAAGATGGAAGGGGAAAAAACATGTTAAATTATCTGTAAAACAAACTTATAAGAGGCTGAAACAAAAACAAAAAATTGAAGTTAAAAAAAGGTCCATGAAGCAGGCATCAACAACTATATATATATGTGTATAATCAAACAATCTCCTGCTGCCTCCCTCTCTAAACTCTATATTAAGTAAATGGAATCTTCAAGTTCGGGGTCGTATCGAGTATATGTATTGTTAGAAGCATTATTAGTTGGCAACCTGTTCTTCCTCGACCATCGGATCCGCCTTGACTTGATAACATAGTAAGTCATTGAACCAAGAACACTACCCATTATGATGGCTCCGATTATTGTAACCAGAAGTGAAGCCCATACACAATGTCGACCAACGACGATGTATGAAGATGCGATGAATGAAACGGATGTAAAGATGGAGGCCAACCACACCATTTTATTTATCACTTCAACAACTCTTCTTTCAGCTTTGGTCTCGCCTCGAACTAGTGTGATCTGAACAACCACCACTGCCAGAGATATAAACAGAGATAAGGCATTGAAGAAGAAGAATACCTTGAATGATGTTTTGTGTTTCACAACTGCTTCTCCATTCACTTTGTTTCCACCTGGAACTGTGAAGATGGCTGCAAAAGCGACGGTTGCGAAAAGAACAGCAACCACCGTCACCGAATTGGTTGTGTTGTTGATGCCTTCTCTGTGGAGTTTCCTTATTTCTTTCGAGATACCAATTACATTTACGTTGGTTCTCATTGATTGTTCCAGTTGTATTTGGACATTGTTCCTGATCTCAGTCACCGTCTCTCGAAGGTCGTCTCTTGGTTGATTTAGCTCACGCGATCTCAGTCCATCGCACTTGGTTAAACAATTTTTGATCTCCATAGATTCTTCTGAAAATGGCATCTCATCTGCAATGTCAAGGGCAGTCTTCTGATCTCTCGTCAGAGCATTTACATCGGTGTTTGGAAGTCGCAGAAGCTCATTTGTCAACTACAAGTAGTTTACAACAACAAGTTTAATTTACTCAAAACAAAGTAACAAAGGAATTAACAATAGTTAAACAAGTGATTATGTTTTAACCTCTAAATCTTTTTTATCGCACAAGAACAACAAGGCTTGGAAGTTGGAAGTTAATTACCTCGACGCGCTTCTTCCTAGTGGCTACATGAAGGGGTGTGTTGCCAAATTTATCAACAAATGTCACCAGATTTGGATCTGCATTTAAAAGCGTTCTTACCACAACAAAGCTTGTTCCTTTCACAGCCATATGCAAAGCATTCTGCCCTTTTTTATCAGTCCTTCGAGCCAACTGTGGGTTGATTTCCACTAAAGCTTGAACAATTTCTTCATGCCCATTGCGAGCTGACAGATGCAATGCATTCTTTCCATTCAATTTTGAATGATCAATCAATTTCGAATTATGTGCCAATAGTTTCTTCACAATTCCAGTGTGACCTCTATATGCTGCAGATATAAGTGGTGTTGCATTTGAATGCCCCAATGTCATGCTAAGCCTTGGGAAACGGTTCAAAAGAATATCCACAATGTCTGCATTTTCAGAATCAAAGGGTTTTTGTAAATTGCAATGCAATTACTGAATTGCTTTGCTTTGCTTTGCTTTGCTTCATCATCATCTTAGTGATATCTTATCAGAACCTAGTTTTATATTATAAATGGTAGTTAGTAATTACCTTGACGACCTTCTTTGACAGCCATGTGAAGAGCATCATAGCCAGAATGGTTCTTCCTTGATAAACTCTCCTCATTGGAGTACTTCAGCAACTCCTCAACAATACCCACATGGCCTTTCTCAGTTGCAATCATCAAAGCAGTTTGCCCTACCTCATTCACCTCGTTAACCATTGCTGCGCTCATCTCTATTAAAGATACATCAAAATCTGCGTCGCCGGGATTTTCCATCATTTGGGTATGGATGTCATTCAAAATATCGTGGACTGTTGCTAGATCACCACGTCGAGATGCTAAATGGAGTTCAGTGTCATTGTGTCTCCCTGTCACTTGCTTCACATACTTCTTTTTCTTCTTTTTCCCTAATTGGTTAATATCCTTCCCGGAACATGAAACCACCAATGCCGCCGCCGTTAGGGTGGAAGAAGACGGGAAATTGCTCGCCCTCGACTCTGGATAACAAAAAAAAAACACGACAAATCGTAGAATTTCGCAAGATTCAAAGAATAAAGAACCAATCAATCGGGGGAAAAAAATTCATAATCACCTTCAACATCGTCGGTTGATTCATAACCCATCTCCAACTTTTGGTATTCCGTTGGTATCGTCGGAGAAATTGGGGATGAAAACCAGTGCTGGAGCCAGGAATTCCACACAAAGGTGGCGGTTTATTTTGTTGATAGGTAATATTTTTTCTTTTTGATGCCAGAATATTACTGTACTAATTTACTTTCATTTATCTAAATTCTAATTTAACAAATACTAAGAGGGCGCCTAATCCTAATCCTGATTGAGATATTTCATTAAATAGTTTAATCTTACCGTCCATTTTTCATCTACCCGTAAATCTTTTATTTCATCTGTTAATCTCCTTATTGAATTTGAAATGAACGATAACTGTCTCAAAAGATATATTTTCTTAATATCTCTTGAAAACAATTTTAATAAGATACATTCAATAAGATATATCGGTAAATCATTTATTAATTTTTTTAATTTAAAATGAACGGATAGACTGGATTACTATCTCAAGAAACATTTTTTCTAAATCTTTTTCGAAAACGATTTTAATAAGATATTTTCAATAAAATATCTCAAAAAATAGTTTAATCTCAATGTCCATTCTTCATCTATCGGTAAATCATTTATTATTTTTTTTAATTTAAAATGAACGGATAGGATGACTATCTTAAGAAACATTTTTTCTAAATCTCTTTCCAAAACGATTCTAATATGATACTTCTAATAAGATATTTCAATCTCACCGTTTATTCGTCAACTATCGGTAAATCATTTATTTAATTTTTTAATTTAAAATAAACGAATTGGATAACTATCTCAAAAAACATCTTTTTATGAATCTCTATCGAAACCGATTCTAATAAGATACTTCTAATAAGATATCTCAAAAAATAGTTTAATCTCACCGTCCATTCTTCATCTATCGATAAATCATTTATTTAGTTTTTTAAAATTAAAATAAACGGATAAAATGACTATCTCAAAAAACATCTTTTCTGAATTTCTTTCGAAAACGATTCTAATAAGATACTTTCAATAATATATCTCAAAAGATAGTTTAATCTCACCCTCCATTCTTCATCTATCGGTAAATCATTTATTTAGTTTTTTAATTTAAAATAAACGGATAGGATGACTATCTCAAAAAATATATTTTTCTGAATCTTTATCGAAAACGATTCTAATAAAATACTTCCAATAATATATCTCAAAAGATAGTTTAATCTCAACGTCCATTCTTCATCTATCGGTAAATCATTTATTTAGTTTTTTAATTAAAAATAAACGGATAGGATGACTATCTCAAAAATCATCTTTTTTCTGAATCTCTATAGAAAACAATTTTAATAAGATACTTTCAATAATATATCTCAAAAGATAATTTAATCTCACCGTCCATTCTTCATCTATCGATAAATCATTTATTAATTTTTTTAATTTAAAATGAACGGATAGGAAGACTATCTCAAAAAACATCTTTTTTTAATCTCTTCCGAAAACGATTCTAATAAAATACTTTCAATAAGATATCTCAAAAGATAATTTAATCTCACCATCCATTCTTCATCTATCGGTAAATCATTTATTTAATTTTTTAATTTAAAATGAAATGATAGGATGACTATCTCAAGAAACATCTTTTTTTAAACTCTTGCGAAAACGATTCTAATAAGATACTTACAATAATATATCTCAAAAGATATTTTAATATCACCGTCCATTCTTCATCTATCGATAAATCATTTATCTAGTTTTTTAATTTAAAATGAACGGATAAGAAGACTATCTCAAAAAACATCTTTTCTGAATCTCTTCCGAAAACGATTCTAATAAGATACTTCCAATAATATATCTTAAAAAATAGTTTAATCTCACCGTCCATTCTTCATCTATCGGTAAATTATTTATTTAATTTATTAATTTAAAATAACGGATAGGATGACTATCTTAAAAAACATTTTTTTCTGAATCTCTTCCGAAAGCGATTCTAATAAGATACTTTCAATAAAATATCTTAAAAGATAGTTTAATCTCAACGTTTATTCTTCATTTATCGGTAACATTTATTTAATTTTTTAATTTAAAATGAACGGATAGAATGACTATCTCAAGAAACATCTTTTCTGAATCTCTTCCGAAAACGATTCTGATATAAGATACTTCCAATAATATATCTTAAAAGATAGTTTAATCTCATCCTCCATTCTTCAGCTATCGGTAAATCATTTATTTAGTTTTTTAATTTAAAATGAACGGATAGGATGACTATCTCAAAAAACTTCTTTTTCTGAATCTCTATCGAAAACGATTCTAATAAAATACTTCCAATAATATATCTCAAAAGATAGTTTAATCTCACCGTCCATTCTTCATCTATCGACAAATCATTTATTTAGTTTTTTAATTTAAAATGAACGAATAGAAAGACTATCTCAAAAAACATCTTTTCTGAATATCTTTCGAAAACGATTCTAATAAGATACTTACAATAATATATCTCAAAAGATAGTTTAATCTCACCGTCTATTCTTCATCTATCGGTAAATCATTTATTTAGTTTTTTAATTTAAATTGAACGGATAGGATGACTATCTCAAGAAACATCTTTTTTTAATCTCTTCCGAAAACGATTCTAATAAGATACTTTCAATAAGATATCTCAAAAGATAATTTAATCTTACCGTCCATTCTTCATCTATCGGTAAATCATTTATTTAGTTTTTTAATTTAAAATGAACGGATAAGAAGACTATCTCAAAAAACATCTTTTCTGAATCTCTTCCGAAAACGATTTTAATAAGATACTTCCAATAATATATCTTAAAAAATAATTTAATCTCACCGTCCATTCTTCATCTATCGGTAAATCATTTATTTAGTTTTTTTAATTTAAAATAAACGGATAGGATGACTATCTCAAGAAACATCTTTTCTGAATCTCTTCCGAAAACGATTCTAATATGATACTTCCAATAATATATCTCAAAAGATAGTTTTATCTCCGTCCATTCTTCATCTATTGGTAAATCATTTATTTAGTTTTTTAATTTAAAATAAACGGATAGAATGACTATCTTAAGAAATATCTTTTCTGAATATCTCTCGAAAATGATTTTAATAAGATACTTCCAATAAGATATCTCAAAAGATAGTCTAATCTCACCGTTCATTTTTCATCTATCGAAAATCATTTTTTTAGTTTTTTAATTTAAAATGAACGGATAGGATGACTATCTCAAGAAACATCTTTTCTGAATTTCTTCCGAAAACGATTGTAATAAGATGTTCCAATAAGATATCTTAAAAGATAGTTTAATCTCACCGTCCATTATTCATCTATCGGTAAATCATTTATTTAGTTTTTTAATTTAAAATGAACGGATAGAATGACTATCTTAAGAAACATCTTTTCTGAATATCTTTCGAAAATGATTCTAATAAGATAGTTCCAATAAGATATCTCAAAAGATAGTTTAATCTCACCGTCCATTCTTCATCTATCGGTAAATCATTTATTTAGTTTTTTAATTTAAAATAAACAGATAGAATGAGTATCTTAAGAAACATCTTTTCTGAATATCTTTCGAAAACGATTCTAATAAGATACTTTCAATAAGATATCTCAAAAGATAGTTTAATCTCACCGTCCATTTTTCATCTATCGGTAAATCATTTATTTAGTTTTTTAATTCAAAATGAACGGATAGAATGACTATCTCAAGAAACATCTTTTATGAATCTCTCCCGAAAACGATTCTAATAAGATACTTCTAATAAGGTATCTCAAAAGATAGTTTAATTTCACTGTCCATTTGATGGTGTGGGCTCGCGGTAGGGGACTCACACACACAACTCTCTAGTATTGTTTTTACTAATAATCGATCTCCTTCCCTGTTGAACTAGGGAAGGTATTTATAAAACATCCCCTGGGCCTTCTAGGCCTAATTGTTTGTTCGGCTCATGGTCCGTCTGGACGGACCCTTGTACCAACACCATTTTTTATCAATCGGTAAATCATTTATTTAGTTTTTTAATTTGAAATGAACTTATAAGATGACTATCTCAAAAAAATTGTGGTATGAACATCCTCATCATCAATATATATTGTCATCCTCATCCCAATCATCCGAATAATCATAACAATCTATATAAACTTCTTCAAGAAAATCTGCATTTCCAAGAACAAATCATTGTGAATCTCTTGAGTTTATTATTATTTTTTTAAAGGCGATTTTTATAAAATAAAATTAAAATAGTACAAAGGATAAAAAGAAAACATAATGATAAACGAAAAAAACTGAAAACAAAGCGTGAATCTCCATCATGTCGATCTATGACCAACTTCGGATCGCGCTTTCAGGTTGAAATAACTCCCGCCTGAAACTTTTAAAACCTTTAGAGAGTTTCAATACTTGTCTTCATCTTTTTCCATCCCTGCAACTGTCATCTTTTTCTTCAATCACCTTTCCCACCTAGTAACCCATCACATTTCCTCTTCCATTTCTTAGATTGCATTTGTCATCCGACGATATAACCTCCTAATTTCCCTTCTAGATTAAATCCCTAGTTTTCCTTCCTCAAACGGGAAGAAAATTGGTTAAATCTGAAAGTAACTCAAACGAAATCGAAAAAGCTTCTTGATCTGCGAGCAAGGCCATACGACGACAAGGAGAAGTGACGAGAAACACTCTTCCCCTCCTCTGAACCCGAAAAGGAGCAACAGAATCACGATCATAAAAAAAAAAAAAAGAATCGAATAAGTTTCAGAAAGCAAAAAGTGGAGAGATAGGGAGTTGCGGGTGAGGATCTAAGACGACGGGGAGAGAGAACGGTGGAGAAAGACATGAAAGAGGGAAAAAGCTTGTTCCCCCCTCTCTTTTGAGAAAGGGGGGAGATCAGAGGTGGGAGAAGGGATTTGCTTAAGATGTGGCGTTAGGGTTTCTTTTGAGAATGGGATTATGATCTTGAGTTTATTGAGCTTGAAGGGAATGATATCTGACACCTCCCAAAAACGTTTAATTGCAGAAACACACTTGTAACTCTATAAACATAAAATAATCAAACAAAATAGATTAGAAGAATAATAAAGATCTCCATTCTGCAATCCAATCTCCATTCAAATTTTAATTTTTTCAACCTGTGTTAAATTTAATAATGTCATCCATATGGAGATCCTGCAAATAACAATGAGACGTCAAAGTTAAAAAGAGATTTTTTTTTTTATAAAAACTTACCATCAGCGTAACTCCATTGATCAAAAGATCCTTAACACTTGGCAAGGCTACTAAGGGCATTGGGGAAATTACAATGCGTACGGTATGATATAATAATCTCGACAGTAGTAATTGATGATACAATATTTCAAACTTGGTCACAACACTAACAATTAGAGATTCGGATAGCCCAAAGTAAATGAATGTACCCATATAGGTTGGGGGATGTTCCAAGTTAACTTATAGAAAGATCGATTTTTACAGAAGTCGACTTTACCCGGATCGACTTTTCCAGAGATCGACTTTCTCAAAGATCGACTTTTTCAGAAGTCGACCTCAAGAAGTTGACCTGAAAAAGTCGACCTAGACAAAGTCGATCCCAGAAAGTCGACTTAAAACCAGATCTAGGCAGTTAGACGGTTACGACCCAAATGACCAGATTACCTCCATAAAAATCCTATAAATAGAAGGTCACCCTCATTCATTTAGACAAGTTTATTCCATCGAGAAGTCCCAGAGAAGCAGAGTCAGAGCAACTGAGGAGTTCAGACTGATTTCCCCACGGAGTTTCTCGCTTAGCGTTTGTTCAAAACGTCGTCGAGCACTGATCGGGTTTCACCCTCATCAGTAATCATAGGTGTTTCATACAGATTCAAATATAAAAAATTGCCTCTAACATTAAAACATCGAAGATTAGAGACATGCACTTTAAGAAATGTGGCATCAAGTTGCTAACAGTAAGATTAGTAAGAAGTGGAGAAGTTTTTATCAACTTCTCAAGATCAGTAAAAGTAATTGATGCATTTGTAACATTTAGAGTGATAAGATTCTTAAACCCACTAAATGATTTAGGAATGAAGCATGATCAACTTATCACAACCAAAGAGAGAAGATGGAATTGTGGCTATGGGAACATTGAGATTTATAAGCACAACTTGATAGCAAGATTATTAAGAACTGGGTATGTTTTTATCAATTTCCCAAGAACTGGGCATGTTAAAATAACCGAATTTTCGGATAGCAAAATATAAATTCGATAGGTAAACGATCTGAATTTGAATATCCGGATATTAAACGAATTCGAATATGATGGTATTAGATTCGAATTCGGTTCGTTTAGACTTGGACAAACTTTTATCAACTTTTCAAGATCAACGAGACTGATTGAAACATGACTAACATTTAGCTTCTTAAGATTTTTATACCCAATAGATGATTGAGGAAAAATCAAATCATTTATACACAAACGCGAGAGAAGAACAGACGAATACTCGGACAACGTCGTCGACGACGACGAGATGCGGTAGGTGTGAGAAGTAGAGAAGCGGCGGCGGTGAGTGTCTAAAACGGTGTGAGAAGTAGAAAAGAATGGAATGAAAAGAAGAAATGAGAGGGAAATCAAAAATATATGATCGTACATGGGATGAGGATGTGACAGACTAGTTGTCACACCTTTCTCCTGATAAACCCCGAAAAAATAACTTTCTACTGATAAATCACCTTTCTATCTCCTACAGATGACTGACAAATAGCTAAAAGTAATAATTTATGTAATGAACGGTCACCATTGTATCCATCCATTTCTATAAAACAGATGGCTCAGATTGATGGGCGTTTTTGAGCTTATATTGGTAGGACTTATATAAAATTTATTTACTAAAGATGAATGAAATCAGAGGTGAAGCATTATTTACACATTCTCAAACTCATGGTGGAAAAACAGATTACTTATTCTCATTGATGAATGTTCTTTATATATGCTATTACATTGAGATAAGTTCTGTAAAATAGATAACCTTATCTTTTCCTTCCGGTAAAAGTTACCTTACTATGTAAGTTATCTAATGGATATCTATCCAATATATTTTTACTGTGGGTCTAATACCGAGTATTAGTCCATATTTTATATACACCCCCCTTCCTGTACAGACGTCCGCAACTCCTGCCCGATGCAGATGGTTGTCCAGATGAATGAGGATCGAAATCGTATGGTCGTTGTTTAGTACTGAATCTACGTGAGGGGAAGAACGTCATGGCAAAATTCTGGGCGTGAATCTACATGCCAAACAGTGGCAGGTATGACAAGACGCCTACGAACGGTACATCTACAGTACACGGCATGGAGACAAGACAGAAAATGTACACGGCTTGGAATTATACGGCTGAGAATCGACGCCATAGACGGACGGCTAGATGACACCTCACCAAAAATGGATCCATTTTATATAAGTAGAAAATTATATTAATAATTTATTTATTATCATTAACAATCTCTTTATCCATTTTAGATCAAAAACTGAAAAATGGAAAGAATCAAATCAATTAATAAAAAAATACAACAATTTTATTCAAGATAGTATTTTGCTCATTTGGCAACATAGAATGATTAATATAAAAACGATGAACAACAATATATTGATATTCTAAATCAAAGAAGAAATCTAATCACGAATCCTAATGATGTTCAAATGAAATCTCAAAATGCAAGAAGAAAAATCATAATGAAGAATGCAAAATCGGAATGAATTTAGATCAAAATCAGAATACATAACAATACAAACGAATAAAACCTAAATTATTGCAAAAATAAAAAGACTGCAAAAAACGAGGCTACGAGATTTCCTCCCTCAGATCATAAAAAAAAAATACCTCCGGGAAGAAAAAAATCGCAGTACGGAATCGAATCGAGCAAGGCAAAAAATCGAAGATCGACAGGATCTGTCGAGATAGAAAGAAGTGAAAGGCAAAAGCAGACCTCTCTCTGCCGTGAACGGTGGATCGATAGG
This sequence comes from Zostera marina, assembly GCA_001185155.1. Classification (NCBI taxonomy): domain Eukaryota; kingdom Viridiplantae; phylum Streptophyta; class Magnoliopsida; order Alismatales; family Zosteraceae; genus Zostera; species Zostera marina. Next base: position 313,924 of record LFYR01000555.1, on the reverse strand, counting down.
GGCGGTTTCTCCAGGTAAGTCTACCAGAAAGAAAATTGAGAATTCTCAGTAATATAACTTCGTGCTGTTCATGGGCCTTAAACGGGCCTCAAATAGGCCTTAATTAAAATATATGAAATCCATTTATTTCTTAGGGAAGGGGTCTGGTTATTGGTGGGGCCGTGGGGCGAAGCACAAAACTAAACCCGAGAAGGAAAGAAAGGTAGTAGGAAGAAAGAAGCCCCTCCCCCAAATAGTAGAAAAAAGCGGTGGGTGCCGAGAAATTCAGGTGGTCTGCTCCGGTGATTTTTGGCTGTTGTAGAAGAAGCGGAGGAGGAAAATATGGGCACTGCGATGGTGAGCTCTGCGAGTGGACTTATTGCGATGTTGAGCGAGACTAATCCAGCTCTCAAGCTTCACGCCCTCGACCATCTCAACTCTCTAGTTCATGTCTTCTGGCCTGAGATCTCTACTAGCGTTCCTACCATGTATGCTCTCTTTATCTTTCTTTCTTTGTTTATCTTTTTTATTCACTTTTTGAGTTAAGTTAGGGTTTTCTTTACTTTACATTCTCAGTAGCAAACCCAACATTTGTTGAATAAACAAATATATATTTTCGGGGAATAATGGAACCGTAACGGTAGATCTGTATTGGGAAATATCTGGATTTATTTATTTATGATTTCTATCCAATGTAGGAATAGGAAATTGTGTGATCTGAATTGGGTCACTTTTTGGGTTTTTGTAATTTGCACTGGATAATTTTATTTAATTTAATGTTTCTTCTTTTATAAGATTAAAATTTCATTAGATATGAAGTGGGTCTTGCCCAGTAAAATTTCAATTCAAAAAAAGGGGCGTTCCGAGAAACAGCATTAGTTTCTTATTTTATGTTTCTTATTCTTCTTCTGTATTCCTACAGTGAGAGTCTTTATGAAGACGAAGAGTTCAATCAGAGGCAGCTTGCAGCATTAGTTGTATCCAAAGTTGGTCATATATTTCTATATATATGGTTTATCTTCTTGCTTGTACCTTTATTATTAAACAAATTGTTCGTTTTTCTTTCTTTCAGGTGTTCTACTACCTTGGGGAGCTTAATGATTCATTGTCTTATGCATTGTGTGCTGGACCTCTCTTTGATGTTTCTGATGACTCTGACTACACCTCGACATTGCGTTGTAAGAATTCATCATTTTCTTTCTCTGCCATAGTGTCATGTGGATTCAGTTTACCACTACACAACTGTACAATGGTGTTATTAGAGTAACGATATGTGGCATGCTTGGAGTCTAAAATGTTGATAGTTGATATATAGTCACAATATTACATAGATATAATATTTAAACGATACTTAATATAATATAATATAATAAATTTGATGTATCAAATATATGCCAAATAGAAAATCTATTGTTGAAAACCCAAAACAAATTAAAAGTGTAAAATTTCAAAAATAAAAGACACTTGTAAATTTGAATTTACTCCAATTTCTTTTTACAACGTCACGATTCCAAGATACACATCATAATCTTTTTAAATTCGGTTGTTTTGGATTAATTAGAATTCTACACTACACTGCAATTGTACAAAATGGTTTTAGCAAGTGCAGTTTACAATCCAAACAGATCTAGCCTGTATTGTTCCACAATATTTAGAACTTCATTGTCATCTTGAACTATTTTGTATGCAACATCTTGAAATGTAGCTTTGTCTATTAGTAATTTATATTTGTAACAAAAGAATTCCTTCCAAATTTGGTTTCTTATTGGTCTTGTTTGTGTTTTTCAGCTACGGCAATAGATGAATATTCAAACTTTAGATCAAAATCTATAGTATATATTTAGATCTATGTTTTTCAGCTAAGGAAATAGATGAGTATGCAAACCTTCCAAATTGTCTGTATTTCGTTACTTCATTCTTATATCTTTGATAATATGTATTTGTAATTTATATTAGTAAAAAAAAGAATTCCTTCCAAATTTGGTTTCTTATTGATCTTGTTTGTGTTTTTCAGCTAAGGCAATAGATGAGTATGCAAACCTTAGATCGAAATCTTCAAAATCAAATGATACAATAGCTGATTTGGATCCTAGGTTGGAAAGTATTGTGGAAAAAATGTTGGACAGGTTCTTTTCTTCATAACAAACTGTATTTTCTTCCATGTTTGCGTTTTTTTGTCAATATGATTATTTTCTTCTTTTTCTTGTAGGTGTATTGCTGATGGAAAGTACCAGCAAGCCATGGGAATGGCTGTGGAATGCAGAAGATTGGATAAGCTTGAAGAAGCAATTACACGCAGTGATAATGTTCACTGTGCACTTTCTTATTGCATTAATCTTTCTCACACATTTGTAAACCAAAGAGAATATCGTTGTGAGGTTTGTTCCTACTCAATTTTTTAAAAGAAAATAAATTCCTTTTCTAATTACACTTTATGGGTGCACTGCAGTATCATAACTTATTAATTTGAATAAATGAAACGTTAAATACATCTAATAATTTATAGGATCATCTATATATAGGAAATCTCTGTTATTCAACTTTTAATCAGTGATTATTGGAAGATTACTGCATAATGACCAGTTGACCACTACAAATTACATGTGGTTGCCAAGGACATGTCCCTTATATTTGTTTCATTAGGTGGGAAATTTAATCACTGCTTTGCACTGAATAATAATGACAATGATGATGCAAGCTAGTTATGGTTGTCTGCTCTTAGACTCATAGTGATAAATTGATGGCTGTTATACTGTTATGCCTATGTTTTTTTATTTGGACACAGTATTCTTAAATTAGGTGTTGCTTAAAATGCTAACTTTTTAACCAGATTTTTTTTAATATAGCCAAATGCTTGTCTTTACAGGTAGTCCAGCTTCTAGTTAAACTATATCAAAAGATGGCTTCTCCTGATTATCTCAGCATATGTCAATGTCTTATGTTTCTCAATGATCCAGAAGGTGTTGCTGAAATATTAGAGAAACTTCTTCTGTCTGATGATAAGGTACATTTGGGATTTAATGTTTTGTTTTTTTTTGCCATTTTTTGGTTAATTTACATATCACCTGCTTCCCAGGATGATGAGCTTTTGGCGTTTCAAATTGCATTTGATCTCGTGGAGAATGAGCATCAAGCTTTTCAATTGAGTGTAAAAGATCGTTTGCAGATCAGTGTTTGCAAAACTGTTGCACTTGCAAATAAAGAGAATATCCCAGAATCTACCGAAGTAGGGATTGATGGATCAAATTCTCAGAATGGAATATCTTCTGCAAATAATTTAACCCCACCAAATGCAGATGTACAAGCAGATGTGCAGGAAGATGCACAGCTAGATGTGCAGGCAGATGCTCCTAGTAATGATACGCATACCATAAAACTGGAGAAAATAAAGGATATTTTATCCGGAGCGACGTCAATAAAGTTGACATTACAATTCTTATACACACACAATAGGTAAATATAAAAAATCGTATGTATAATATTTCAAAAAAATCTGAGGTGGTTGACATGATTTATATTTTTGGTAAAAGGTCGGATCTTCTTATTTTGAAGACAATTAAACAGTCTGTTGAAATGCGGAATAGTGTTTGTCATAGTGCAACCATCTGTGCCAATGCAATAATGCATGCTGGGACAACAGTTGATACATTTCTTAGGGAAAATTTGGTGAATATTTCTAAATTTTTATGTTCAATTTTTTTCCATTAAGATAATTTTTTTATCAGTCATACCATTACTTCTTAACATTTAGTGTTTGTTCAGGAGTGGTTGAGTCGAGCGACAAATTGGGCTAAATTCAGCGCAACGGCTGGGTTGGGTGTGATTCATCGAGGGCACCTTCAGCAAGGACGTTCCCTTATGGCACCTTATCTTCCTCAAGGTGGTGCTTCTGCTGGTGGAAGTGCATACTCAGAGGGTGGTGCACTTTATGCTCTAGGTCTGATTCATGCCAACCATGGCGAAGGGATCAAAGATTTTCTTCGAGAAAGCCTCCATAATACAAGCTCAGAGGTCCGTTCTCTCTCTTTTATACAGTCCCACATTTTCAATGATCCATTCTTTCTCTTCTGAACCTGTATTAATGGATAACTGTTTCTATTGTGCAGGTCATCCAACACGGGGTCTGTTTGGGGTTGGGGTTGGCAGCATTAGGAACAGCAGATGATGAAATTTTCGAGGATGTCAAGAATATTCTCTACACAGACAGTGCTGTAGCTGGAGAAGCTGCTGGTATAAGCATGGGCTTGCTTATGGTTGGAACTGCAAGTGAAAAGGCAAGTGAGATGCTTGCTTATGCACATGATACACAGCATGAGAAGATAATTCGGTGAGTGATTGTTGAATGGATGTTGACATTTGAAATTGTAAGATACGTATACTCTATTACTCAGAAATATAATATCTCTAATATTTAAATTTCAGGGGGCTAGCACTCGGAACTGCATTGACTGTTTATGGAAGAGAAGAAGAGGCTGATACTTTGATTGAACAAATGACTAGAGATCAAGACCCTATTCTTCGTTATGGTGGTATGTATGCTTTGGCTTTGGCCTATGCTGGAACATCAAACAACAGAGCTATTCACCAGTTGCTTCATTTCGCTGTATCTGACGTGAGTGATGATGTTAGAAGGACAGCTGTTTTAGCTCTTGGGTTTGTTTTATACAATGAACCCGAGCAGGTTAGTATTCCTTACCAATTTTGATAATTTAGTTATTTCCATAGGTTATAAAATTTGGTTTTATTTTGTGCATAATTGCATATGCCATATAATAGAGTAAATGACCAAGCATGTCAAATTATATCTTTTTCTTATAATTTGCCTTTTGCCATGCTCTTATAATTGGTTTTCAAACTATGACATTAGTAATTTCACAATGAGTTAGTAGTAACTATTAATAAAATTCATTTGGAATATGAAATATTTTGCCACCCAATACTTTATATGAAATAGTATACAGCCTAATACTGAATCTATTTTGAAGTAGATACTTGACATAATTTAGAGTTTAGATACTAATTTCTGTTTCTCAGAGTTTCTAAAAATGATAATAAAAACATGTCGTTTTTTTATATTTATCGTTTTAGCATTTGTTAAAGTACAAGTTTCTGTATATTGTTCTTTTGCGATATACTTATGTCTTATTATTTGTAACGTATTCAGAAACAATACATTTTATCTTAATTTTTTAATTGGCTTTTAAACATTTTAGTAGAAGCATGGTGTATTTATTCAGCTATAAGTTTATTTTTATCAAAATAATATTTTATAAGCGGATAAGCCTACTCTAACTTATTACTTTTGTGGATCATAGATAATTTGATAAAAAAACTCTTTCAATTTCATTCAGACTCCAAGAATTGTCTCTCTACTATCTGAATCTTACAACCCACATGTAAGATATGGTGCGGCAATGGCGGTTGGAATTTCTTGTGCTGGCAGTGGTCTCAGTGAAGCAATCTCTCTTCTGGAGCCACTTATGTCTGATGTTGTTGACTTTGTTCGTCAAGGGGCCCTGATAGCCTTAGCTATGGTTATGATCCAGACCAATGAATCATGTGACTCACGTGTTGGAACATTCAGGTATCATATTTTTCTTTTGGTCTATTTTATTTCCATCTTAATTCGAGACTTTCTAAGATTTGATTTTCAGACGTCAACTAGAGAAAATTATACTTGATAAGCATGAGGATACAATGAGCAAAATGGGTGCTATTTTGGCTTCTGGAATTCTTGATGCTGGAGGTCGCAATGTTACTATCAAGTTGCTTTCTAAGACTAAGCGTGATAAAATCACTGCCGTTGTTGGACTTGCGGTGTTTAGCCAGTTTTGGTATTGGTATCCTCTTCTCTATTTCATAAGCCTCTCATTTTCGCCAACTGCCTTAATCGGGCTCAATCACGATCTCAAAGTGCCAAAATTTGAGTTTTTATCACATGCTAAACCATCTCTATTTGAGTATCCTCGTCCTACTACAACAACAACCTCCACGTCAAAAGTTAAGCTCCCAACAGCTGTTCTATCAACTTCTGCAAAAGCAAAAGCTCGAGCTAAAAAAGATGCCGAACAGAAATCTATTCCTGAAAAAGTTGCTGATGCTGGTACTAGTTCAAGTTCCGGTGATGCTGTGAAGAAATCAACCGAGAAGGATCCTGATGCAATGGAGGTAATCTCATGCATGCTACACAGTTTTTTTTTTTTACTAAAAATTATTTTGAACCTTTATTATGTCGATTGTCCTTTATTTTAACCCTTTTTATGATATTAACCTGCAATCGGTTTTATGAGCTGCATTGTAAATTTATATCCTATACTCTCTTATTCTTACAATATAATTGATAACTTGCTTTGCTTTTGCAGATTGATAGTTCAACAGAGAAGAAAGCAGATATTGAGGCATCCTTTGAAATTCTTACAAACCCAGCCAGAGTTGTTCCAGCACAGGAGAAATTCATCAAGTTTATTGAAGGAAGCAGATATGTCCCTGTGAAGTTGGCTCCATCAGGTTTCGTTCTTCTAAGGGATCTAAAGCCAACTGAACCAGAGGTTCTTGCCCTAACTGATACGCCTTCATCTGCAACGTCTACGGATGGTGGTGGATCAACTGGGACAGAAGTAGCCGCCACTCCCACAGCCATGGCCGTTGATGAAGAGCCTCAACCTCCTCAACCATTTGAGTACATTGCATGATAATGCATGCAGTTGAAACTAAAAACAACAGCATAGATGCCGTTTCTTTTTTTTTATTTGTGATTGATGATGCCATTGGCTTTTCATTTTTAAGGAAAGAGACGTATGTAATGCAGAATTATTTCTTTGGATGTATTTTGCAATTTGTATTCATTTTTAGTGGAGGACGTTTTTATAATTGTGCCCTCCACAAATGACGAATTTTGAAATGCTTATATTTTTTTTAAAGAAATTACGTATTTTTCTTTTTTTCTCATCAAGGGTTTTTCGATAGGTGATGAACTGATGATGGTGTTAACGGCGGTCGCAGCGATTCACTCTCACATTCCGACCATCAATCTAACAAATTTCTCAAATTCTTCTTCCAGAAACGTCGCTGCAACTTCCTGTCCACTCAGTTTTACTCCGTTTGCTAAATCCAGTTCATTTCATGTAATATGTTCGTGTTCATATTCTCCAGCCAATTCTCGATTCGATCGACATCATCGTCATGTCGATAGAAGAACTAGAACTTCTTCGTTTCTTGCTTGTTGCGGTTCTTCATCGTTTCCCGCTGACCACGGTAATGAAGTTGAAATGGCCGTGGTCGCTGTGATTGAGATTTTAGTAGAATCCGGAGCATCCAAAGAGGATTCCGTCTTTATTGCAAACAATTGTCCAAAGTATATAGACGCATTGTTGGCTAATGTCAGAGAGTTAGATGAACACTCTCTTTGGGATAGTTGGAAAGCTGAAATGGAAGAACTATCGTTACACAACAAGCCTAGCGATGATGATCATTCTCCTCTCAGTTTCAAGAACAAACTGTATTACATGGCCAAGCGGAAAGGGGACAAAGGGATTCTCCCTTTTCTCGAGAGTCTTGGTCTTGCTCGTTCCTCTATCATGCATATTGCACGGTACCTTTCTTCGGAAACTCTCCCTCATCTCATCACCAAGGTAACAATTTTTTTGTTTCTTCTTTCATTTTTACTTTGTGCAATTACATAACCTTTATTTGCAAAAAAAAAAAAAACTTAACTCATTAACATATTGCTACATCATATAGTTTTGTAATAAATAATAATGATATAAATAGTCTTAACTTCAAAAGGAGAGACTATGTATTTCTTGTTAAGGAGTTAGGTAATAATAAAGGGAGAACCAACTAATTAACAAGAATACAAGATTGAATATTGAGGGGAGACTGTAGAGTAGTTTGAGTTTTAATACACACAAAGCTATGATTCAAGTGCAAACTTAAGCACTAACAAGTGTCTTTGGTTTTACTTGATGACATCGTTGCTTCACTGGTGGCATAAATACCGAGTGCATATGTGCATAAGTGCTTTTCTTCACAAATCACATTCATTGTTATATGTGCATTATATTATGGAGAAGTTATTTCTTTTCGTATTACAAAATATAAAGAAAACCTCTTCTAGAAGTTTAACTTAAACTTTGACACGGCATACTTGAGTTTGCCTAGTCATCTAATATATTACATTATCACTACTCCCTCGTAAGTTTAAGTAATTTAGTATCCAGTGAGTGATGAATTTACAAACTCATACAAACTTTAGTACCATGAACTCACTTGGTAACCCTCTTTGGATGAGGGAAGTTGCTACTTGTGCAATGGAGTCATCTGTGAATACAATGACCTTTTCAACCAAATATATATGGCATCATTGATAAAAAACCGAAAGGTAACATAAGCTTATCTCATACATAATGCAAATGCTAGGATGATTAAAATTAAAAGCATTAAACTCCACTCTCATGTCTTTTTTCAACCTTCATCATTCACATTTTGAATGTGTGTGGAAAATCCTTTTTTTCTTTCAAGTTTTCCAGTCTATGGATTACAGATAAATCTAAAATTCTTAGAATTTTCTAAAAAGATATGCACATTTGCATATATACTCTAAGTTTCCATCCAACTTTACATTGTTAAGCTGTTAGCTTATGTTGTTTTTATATCGATCTGTAGTTAATTGATGATATATCTGTTTTGTTTTATTCTTATATAATATTTGTGTATGAGTAAGATTTTCCCATTTCATATGGAATTCAATTATTTTATATATTAGAATTCAGAAGCATTGATTGAATCATTTAATGACAACTTGGATTCTATTTTCAACTTTTCATGTATTTTTCTTATTATTTTCAGATAGAACATATCAAGGAAATTTTACTTTCAGGTAACCATGAAATGCTTATTGGCAAAAACGCACGACGTATGATGATGCAATTATCAATACCTATAGATGAAGATATTCAGCAAACCCTATCATTTTTTGAAAAGGTAAAAATTGTGTTTTTAATTTTTTTTCAAGTAATTCAACTTTTTCTCAATCTTTTCAAATTATTTTCTGCTATCAAATCTTGTGAATTTTAGTTTATGTATGATTGTGATGTGGTACTTGACTACTTTATTGTATGTACAGATGGAAGCTAAACGAGGAGGTCTAAGTATGTTGGGATTTTCAGATTCCTGTTTGCCTTTCATGATTGAATCGTTTCCACGTCTTCTTCTCCTTTCAGTTGAACAACAGTTGAAACCCTTATTTCTATTTCTTCAGTTTGTTGGGGTTCCCAAAGAAAATATCAAGGATATACTTCTACTTTTTCCTCCAATTATTTTCTATAATATTGACAAGGATATTAAGCCTAGGATCAGTGCTTTACAGAAGGTACGCTCATATCAAATTTTATATTCTATGAATGATTTAAGCAGAGTAAGATCAGGAAATGGGGGAGATCTCAAAATGATCGGTCCCTCCTAAAGTGTTATTCATGTATCTTATATACAATTACAATTAGGAGGAATTAGTTCTAAAACAGAATAACTAACTTTCTGTTTAGACTATCAGAAGTTTCTAGATCTAATTAGTTAACTACAGATTTATTAACTAATTGCACAAATACCCTTATAATATCACTAATATATTCCATTACTTATGGCCTAGTTTTTCACATTTCGAATATAAAATCTAACAAAAAATTTACAAATATCTGTCGAAATTTGACAGCTTTATTCTATTGTTGAAAATAATTTATTCATAAAAGAACTTGTAATATTTTGCTGCCTATAAAGAATTACAGATAATGTATGATACTGTGATGTTATTTTTTTTATTTCGTTCTTTGTTGCATGATTTTTCATTTTTTTGATATCTTGATTTAACCATTAGGTGGTTGGTGAAGAGAAGGTGATTGGTAAGATTTTAGTTAAATATCCTTGGATTATTTCGACATCTATCATGGGTAACTACAAAGAGATTAGTTTATTTTTCGAGCGGGAAAAGGTAAATTTAGTCCACATTCTTTGTTTTTTGGGCTGAAGGAAAAGCTTCAAAATATAATTTGAATCTAAAGTTTGATTTGGATAGTATGTAGTTTTGAAGGATTTAATCTTACACTATCGTAAATAACTACCATTTCAGATTCCAAGATCAAGTCTTATTAGCGCGGTCAAAAGTTGGCCTCATTTATTGGGATGTTCAACCAATAAGATGAAAATTATGGTGAATAAAATAGGTACTTTTGGCATTAGAAATAAGATACTCGGAGCAGTCATTGCTTCAAGTCCTCAACTATTGCTAAGAAAACCCAGTGAATTCGTTGAGGTTAGTGTATTTTTGGAACCATTGCTAAGTTCCTCATTTTTTACCCTTTACTCATGTTTTTTTCCTTGGCTCTTTTCAGGTTGTTTCTCTCTTGGACGATATTGGTTTGGATGATGAAACAATCCAGAAACTTTTGCGGCGCTCTCCTGAAATATTTGCTTCAAATGCTGAAAAGACTCTGAGAAAGAAAATCAGTGCACTTGCTGATTTTGGCATCTCAAGCGAACATATCCCTCGTGTAATCAAGAAATACCCAGAACTTCTGGTGTCAGACGTTCAAGGAAATTTAATTCCACGGTTTGCTTTGATTAACAATAGCATTCATCAATTAAAAGAAGATAATGAGTTAATCACCAACCATTCATATTATTTATGTAGGATGAAGTATCTAATGGATATAGGATTATCCAAATGGGAAGTTTGTTCGATGGTTCGCAGATTCTCCCCTTTGCTCGGCTACAGCATTGACATGGTATTACAGCCAAAAATCGAGTATCTCCTGAAGACCATGAACAAGTCTCTCAATGAAGTTGTCGAATATCCAAGGTACTTGAGCTATTCTTTAGAAAAGAAGATCAAACCAAGGTATTGCGTGATCAAAGGACGAAATATTCAGTGCAGTTTGAAAGATATGCTTGGGAAGAACAACGATGAATTCGCGGAGGACTATATGGGTATAGAAAGAATGCTCATCTTTCCACCATCGTTGTCTCCTCATTCAGACAATTCTCAGTAGTTAGTTAATACAAGCCTTCATGAGTTTGTACTAATATTTTTTGTATATAATAAAGTTCACTCATTTCAAATTTATAATAGCACATTGTTGCCAACATAGGGGTGTTTCAAACTTCATTTTTCTTTTCTTTTTGCAGATGATAACAATTTCTTCTTCTTCAGGTGATATATATATCAGAGCCACATAATATATCACCGGTTGTGAAAATTACGTATCTGAATGATCTATTTTTGTCCCATATCAAGTGATTTTTTACTTTATTTAGGGGATGGGTTTGTTGTGGAAAGTCTTTTCTTAATGAAAAAGAAGAAATTTCTAGAATAGAACCATAGACCATTAACCACCTTAATAGTTATCGTGATCAGTTGAGTTAATCTTCATATGTACTACGTAATCTATTGTAGTCAATGATCCTAATTGCATATCTTCTGAAAAATATAAGATCCTCATTGCATATAATCACAAGAAAAATATCAGGTGCTGGGGATACAATATCCCGAATTTGATCACAACACACCAGCAATTAGAGGTTCGGGTAGCCCAAGATGAACTGAGACACCTATTTTGGGTTTGGAGAGGTCTCAAGTCAACTCTTGGGAAGTTCGACTTTCTTAGAGTTTGACTTTCTCAGAAGTCGAGCTCTGGAAAAGACGGACCCTGAGAAAGTCGATCCCAGAAAGTCGACTTGAGACCGGATCTGGGCAGTTACAACCTAAATGACCATATTACCCCCATAAAAAGTCAGGAAGCACCTTTCACTCATTTGAGCAGGTCATTCGGAGTGGAGAAGTCTCAGCGAAGCAGAGCTCTGAGCAACTGAGTCCCGATCTGATTTCCCGGCGGAGTTCCCCGTTTGACGTTTGTTCGAAACGTCGTTGAACACTGATCGGGTTCTCAGGTGCGATAAATAAAAATACATGATAAATCTGAACCGTTTTCATTCTCTTCTTTGATTTAGGTGTTACAAGAAAAACTGTTGTCATTGAAGACTTTTACTATGAAAGTATGGAAGATCCAACATTTTGAAAAGTATCTTATAATTAGACTACGTAACTAATAAAAAATAATGAATAACTTTTTCGCTTACTTTTTTACTTCTCTTTGTAGTTTAAGAAAGGTAATGTCAAACAATTTAACAACAGTAAAAAAATATTAGTAAATATTTTGGTTTTAGGAAATAAGACCACTCCACTCTGCAGTCGGCGCTCACTCGTTCATTCGGCATTCCTTTACTAGTTTTCCCTTTCAACGGTGTTAAGACTTCAGAGTTTCTTGGATTATAGCCACGTGGCGAGCAACGATGAATGCTAGTGGGCGGTTGTAACCGTATTTTCTGTTTGTAGGGACTCGGGAGTGGGCACTAACGGGGAGTGTTAGTTTGCGATGGAGATGTCGATGATCGTGAATGCCAGTTTGCTCCACACTTCCAGGATCGCTCCTCCCAGCTATGCATCGTTTCGGTTCTCACGCGGAGGTGGAGGTTGCTTTCATCGGAGATCACCAGATGCGACGACGATGTTTTCGAAGAAGAAGAGTTGTCGATTGGGCGTCGTTGCGTGTTCTGCTGCAGCCGCTGCTGAGATGGCGTCTGTTGATGAAATAGCTGCTGTGGAGAAGGAGAAGGCTTCGGTTTCGGTTTCGAAAATCAGGGTTTCTTCCGGATGTCCAATGCCTTTGGGCGCTGTGTCTCGCGATGACGGTGTCAATCTTGCTATCTTTTCTAACGGAGCAACAGCCGTTACACTTTGTCTTTTCACACCATCCGATCTCGAACAAGTACGTCACCTCATCAACTATTATTTCGATTTTTGACATGCATGGTTGATGGTTGCGCATGCACTACTCATCTATCCACCCCTCAGTTCTTCCATCAAATGTAGTTTGACAAGCTGAGATATCCAATTTAGTGTTTAGGTTTTTTTTTTACAGTGATTCTGGAAATAATCATTATTTTAATTAACATTGAAATTGAACAAATAGGAGTAAAAGGAGAATGAATAACATTACAATAACAAATAGATTTCTAACATTTTTTTTATGGTGTTACAGAACAGAGTGACAGAAGAGATCCCTTTCGATCATTTGGTCAACAGGACAGGGGATATATGGCATATATTCCTCCATAGGGATGATTTTAAACTTGAAGACATGCTATATGGCTACCGTCTTGACGGACCTTACTCTCCTCAAGATGGGCATTACTTTGATGCTTCACTTGTTGTATTGGACCCTTATGCCAAGGTTTATTCCTTTGCCTCATTTATATATGTGTGGTGTTCCTTTGATTGACTCCATCCATATTGGTCTCTGTTTAGGCAGTTTTAAGCAGAGGGGGTTACGGTGTTACTGGACTTGGAGGTGACTGCTGGCCTCAGATGGCGGGAATGCTTCCATCTTTACAAAATGAGGTGATGCATGTGATATTTTATCCATTTGAGAATCATTGTTCATTTTGCTTTCTAAACAAACTCCAAACGATGCTTTTGTTTTTTATTCTTACTCTGATGCTATGAAAAATATCATTATGTCATTGTCCTCAAATTCCATATTCTAATCCCATACTTTCAGTTTGATTGGGAAGGAGATTTGCCACTTCAGTTTCCTAAGAGGGACCTTATTATATATGAATTGCATATTCGTGGGTTTACAAGACATGAATCAAGCAAAACCAATTTTCCTGGAACGTATCTTGGTGTGGTGGAAAAACTCGATCACATAAAGGTATGTCTTGATTGTTAATGTTATTTTTCAATTTCTAAAAGATTCCGTTCTCATATCCTTTTTAGCGGTATGCTAACCTGTTGTATTTATGACTATTAATTTTCAATAAAACTGTCCCACATTTTCAAATTTTCATGTTAGTATTCATTTTAATAAGGCATAGTAATCATTTTAATTAGAAAAAACAAGTAAACAGTAATTCAGTAATCATCTTTCAAGATCTTATTCATGGGAGCTTGGCTGATGTTTACAAAAAAATACAGGATCTTGGCATTAACTGTATAGAGCTAATGCCATTTCATGAATTCAACGAACTTGAGTATTTTGACCACAACTCAACACTTGGTAACAATAGGTAACTTGTTTTTTAGCACTTAATTTTTTCCCCTTTCAGTTTTCCAAATAATGTTTGATTAATAAATTTTCAAAAATATGTTATGCAAAAAGTGGCCCTCTATGTTAATTGACAGTTTACTTTCCTTTTCTTTTAGGTTGAATTTTTGGGGATACTCAACAATCAATTACTTCTCGCCAATGCTACGATATTCATATGCTGGTATGCAAAACTGTGGACGTGATGCAATAAATGAAGTAAAATTAATGGTTAGAGAAGCTCACAAACGTGGCATCGAGGTGAATGAGTGAATAATCTCTTAGGATTAATAACTGTGATGTTATTTATTTTCTTCAAATGATCCATCTTTTGTTCTTAGGTGATCATGGATGTTGTTTACAATCATACAGCTGAAGGGAATGAGAAGGGTCCTACCTTGTCCTTTAGAGGCATTGATAATCGTGTGTATTATACTCTTGGGCCAAAGGTACCTTCTGTTTTTTATTGACTGGAATTTTTCTCTCTTTTACCATACAAGGGCAAAGTTCTTGTTTTATTCAAAATTTCAAATAATTATGTGATTGCTAAATATGTTTTTAGCTGGAACGTATTTAGCTGCCATGACACCAATACTGCTGATTAGATTTATTTTTCCCTTTTAATTAATGAATTACTTCCTTTTTGTAGGGTGAATTTTATAACTATTCAGGTTGTGGGAATACTTTTAATTGTAATCACCCCATTGTCAGGCAGTTCATAGTGGATTCATTGAGGTAGTTTATCTTGAACAAATTATCATAAATTTTCCTTAATGCAATCTGAGAATCTAAATCATTTCACTAATGATGATGAAGGTACTGGGTTACAGAAATGCATATTGATGGCTTCCGCTTTGATCTTGCAACCATTATGACCAGGACATCAAGGTCTTATTGCTGTTCGCAGATTGAAAAATTCTCTTTTTAATTTTTGAAACATTTAAATAAATAAAAATTCTCTTTTGAAGCATGTGGGATGCAGACAATATATATGGAAATCTTTCAGACCATGATATGCTTCCTGTAGGAACACCCCTTGCAGATTCTCCCATACTTGATTTGATTACTAATGATCCCGTCTTATCCGGAGTTAAGGTATTGATTTCTTGGTCGTCCTAGAACCCTTTCATTGTATATTGACTCGGACCTCACTAATCTGCA
Organism: Zostera marina; assembly: GCA_001185155.1. Taxonomy (NCBI): domain Eukaryota; kingdom Viridiplantae; phylum Streptophyta; class Magnoliopsida; order Alismatales; family Zosteraceae; genus Zostera; species Zostera marina. Next base: position 298,649 of record LFYR01000555.1, on the reverse strand, counting down.
CGTTTTATTAATATTGATAAATAATGAGGTAATTAAAATTTATTTGCCATGTAACTAGCTTATTGCTGAGGCATGGGATGCGGCAGGACTCTACCAAGTTGGCAAGTTTCCACATCAGGGTGTTTGGTCTGAATGGAATGGTCAGGTATCTTGCATCTTAGTATTTTGGAGATTATTAAAATAAGGTTACTATTGAATTTTCTGAATGATAACAAATGGTATATAATGTTTAATAATTACCCTCTTTTTTTAAAATTTTCAGTATCGTGACATAGTTCGACAGTTCATAAAGGGGACAGATTGTTTTTCTGGGGCGTTTGCCCAATCCCTCTGTGGAAGTCCTAATCTATACCAGGTGATAATGTTTTCTTTTATGTCAGTAGTAAACTAGTAATATATTGTTTCTTTTTAATATTATATATATGTTGGTTCACGAATGAATTCGCTTCATATAAACCTGTCAGGTTTTTAGTGTGTAGAGACTTATAAGTTATAAGGTATTATTAAGAACGATCAACTTGACAACACTTTTTATTTATAACAACCTGAGCACCACATAATAGTTTTTTGGTCATTTTTTTGTAAATATTACTTATCCAATGCATTTCTCTTAAGATAGCACAATGATCATTTTGCCATAACATTCTTACCTTATATTTTTTTTTAATATTTCATACCCCATTCTCGAAATCAGGAGGGTGGGAGAAAACCTTGGAATAGCATCAATTTTGTTTGCGTGCATGATGGATTTACCTTAGCCGATTTGGTGACATACAATAAGAAACACAACTTATCAAATGGGGAAAATAACAATGATGGTGAAAATCATAATAATAGTTGGAATTGCGGAGAGGTAAACTTCTTTGTCGACATTAGTAATTATCTTCACTTAGGTTTTTCTATTCATGCGTATGAAAAACTTATGCTTGATTGTATTAAATGTATACAAAATATCGTAATAAATGAATGTGTTCTGTGTTAGGAGGGGGAGTTTGCAAGTATACATGTAAGAAAATTGAGAAAGAAGCAAATGAGGAACCTCTTCCTTTGTTTGATGGTATCCCAAGTACGTACTATTTTATGGAATCTTGAATAAGTACTTAAGTGTTAAGTTATTGGTACATTAATTAATTTATTTTATTGAATGGTACCATGGCGGCAGGGTGTGCCAATGATTAACATGGGTGATGAATATGGACATACAAAAGTTGGGAACAATAATTCATATTGCCATGATACCCATGTAAGTTGAAGTTTATTTTAGCAATTTTGAATAGCATGGACTGCTTATGTGTAAACGTATTTGTTAAGTTGTGTGCTATTTCAACAGATCAATTATTTTCGTTGGGATAAAATGGAGGAATCTACTTGTTCAGATTTGTTCAGATTCTGCCGTCTAATGAACAAGTTCCGTAGGTAAAAAAATATAACTAAATTTTACCTCAGTTTTCAAAGTCATCGATTACAGTTGAAAAAGAATTGTTTGTAATTTGATTACAGTGAATGTGAATGTCTTGGTTTGGATGATTTCCCAACTTCCGAAAGATTACAGTGGCATGGTCATATTCCTGAGAAACCAGATTGGTCAGACAATAGCCGATTCGTTGCATTCTCCATGGTAAGTCATTTTTCTGTCAATCATTCAATAGCATGAGGTAGTGTGTATTGTTTTCCATTATTTTGATGAATTCAAAGGCATTATAATCAAATGCACCCTTGATATATCTCTTGTGTTATTGTGATTTTTGAACAGAAGGATTCAGTGAAGGGGGCAATTTATGTTGCGTTTAATGCAAATCATCTTCCGGTGACAATATCATTACCAGAATTGCAAGGTTACAGATGGGAACCCTTAGTCGACACAAGCAAACCCGCTCCTTACGACTTCCTCGCTGACGATCTCCCTGATAAATCATCAGCTATCCAACAATACACCTCTTTCCTTGACGCCAACATTTACCCAATGCTTAGTTACTCCTCTATTATCCTATTACTTCGTCCCAATGCCTAATTTCCTAAATCCACATTCTTCCTCCAAAGACTATTAAAATTTCATCACTTGAGAATTAGTTAGTAGCAGTTTTTTTCCCCGTTTTATCACAAAATTGAGACAGGAAATACAACTAGTTTTTGGTGCGTCGAGGTTCGGTAAGTCATGGTACGTCAAACCGATCTAGTCCGTCGTTGTTTAATCCAACAATCCTTTTATTGTCACTCATCTTACCTATTAAACTGCATCTTGTATGTTCGGTCATATTTATTTAGTCAGTGTTCAATAAAACAGAACGAACAGTTAAGTCAAATAATGGATATGGTCAATTGTCCATTCAATTTGCCTAGTTAAAAAGAGATGTAGAAAACCAAATATAATGACCTCATAGAGTAAAAACATTTTATTGATCCAAAGATCGTATGATCAAAGAAAGGTCTTGGGTGTCACATGATATGGACAAAGATCACATGTGAGATTGTCTTATATCAAAATCCATTTGATACACACATTCAAAGACAAACCTTGACCATGTTATTAGAAAGTAAAAGCTTATTTTTATTGTAGCAATTAACAACTCTCCGTCCATCTAAGGAGAAGATAGAATATCGGGGTTATTAGTCGAAGTAGCAGTCTCTACAACCATTTCAGTCGAGACCTCCAAGAACAGTTGTAGTGTCATTGTGTCAATAGCGAGCGATACCAATAGTCATTGCCTCGGTAAATCCTGGTTTGGTATGAAATTTGGTGATGGTGTGTGTCCTGGATACTGGTACACACATTCAAAACTCTCCCCACTGGAAACACTTCCATCCCCTTTATAATACTTTGCAGACCGGTCCCCTCCCCCAGTTCCTGGACCATTCCGGCCTGCGAGCTTCGGGTCCGTAAGCATGTGCAATTCATGGTCCGGTTGTTGAGCCATGGTACCAATATTTAGTTTTGACCGGTTATAACTTTCATGGATGCCTCCTTGTTGTCGAGACCTTAAGTCTCATAATGGGTGATCAAATCTTCGGGGGATTGATGGACGTAAGAAAAAAAAACGGATCCTGATCATAGATACCGTAGCAATCTGACCCGACCCGACCCAACTATAACGGTCACTATACACTATTTAAGTAAAGCTTACTTAAAAGGATTTCTAAAAATGGTATATCTTTTATTCAAACAAAACAAAACTTGAAGGTTGAAATTTGAAAATATCAGTCAAAGAAATCAACAACAACAACCATTCTCGAGACCAGCGGCGCATCGGGACACTTTAACCAACGTAGCAGAAGTTAAAAGAAAAGGTCAGGACGGAGATATCCACCGTCACCGGTGTTCGGTCAAACTAAAAAAAAAAATCCATCGACGGCCAACGAAAACAAGAAGGAAAAGAAAAAAAGCATTTGATTCGATTTGAGTTTGATCTGATCATCTGAATCAACATAAACTAATGACGAAGATCAGCACAGTTTAGATAGAGACGGACGGATGTTCCAAAGCCCACATCACAGTTCCTCCCTTTCCCCTGACATTATTTTCTCCAACATGGTTAAGCCCTGACAGCTTTCTTCAGCAGTGGAGAGCAGCCACTCCCTCCGACGCTGCTATTGCAACCAAGATTGAAGTAGGTTGCGAAGATACATGATTCAAACTCACTGAGTGAATAGCCCTTGAATCTCCCCTCGTCTTTCTCCAACAGACCCATCATTTCCTTAAAGAATCCGACATCACAGAAGATTGCTAGAACACCCGCCGGCGCGAATCCGATCTGCTCTTCTGTTGCCATCAGAAGCGACAGGAAAACTGGGTAGTTCAGGAACCGCAGTGGGATGACGAAACGCTTCTGGTGAACTCCGTCGGAGCTGGTTTTTGGTTCTTCTGATAAAAGAAGACCCACGTCAATGGCTATAAACCCCGCACGAACCGGTACAGAATCCGACGGTGAGTGGAGAATGTTGGAGTTTGAACAGAGACTCAGATTACGCCACCTCTTCATCATTCCTTTCAGCTGCACGATCTGTTTTATCTTCGTCGACATTGGAAAGGCGGTGGATGTCGGAGGGAAAGCGGCGGATGAGGAAGAGGAAGAAGAAGAAGATGAAGAGAGGCAGTAAAGCAAAGTTGCTTAAAATAAAAGTAAAATTTGTCACGTGGTGAAGTACAAGCTGTCAGATACTACAACTACTACGGCGTACGGGTTCTTTATTGGGCTATTTTCAGTTTCGTACTCATCATCTTTATCTTTTCAAAGCCCATCCTTCTTTCCTTTTTATATTTACACCAATCGAAAAGGCCAGGCCTAGACCCAGGCCAATTAATTATTATGCTTACCAGGATGCAAACACCATTACATCCTTTATGGGCCTATTTTTCAGTTTCGTATTCATCATCTTCTTCATCTTTTAAAACCCATCTTTCTTAGTCTTTATACGGACTGGCTCAATGAAAAAAGTCAGGCTCACTATGCTTACCAGTTACCAGGCTGCAAATCCTAACTGGCCCACATACTTTTTAAATAATCTATAACCTATAATCTCATACTTTTCGGATGAGATATCAAAAATAAAATATTTGAAAAATGACAAAATATTGAAGTCGTCTTCACTAGTTTGCGAGGAAATCAGACACGCATTATGGGGAATGCCTAAGGAGCAGCGATATATCTTAGTTAAATCACACATTCACGACGTTAATTCCCATGAAGTTCGGCTCGACACTTCTAGACGACTATAGACCTATATCATGCATGGGGATCCCATATAAACTAATCTCCAAAATTCTGGCCACGAGGTTGGCGGAGGTCTTTGTTGATGGTAGTGACTTTTATACATTGAAAGATCTTTGATCGGAAAAGATGGATTGGTTGTTGTAAATTCACTAAAAGATTTAATTGTGTTACAACAGTTTATATTTATACTACTTTTATACATTGTATTACTCTTATACCCTTATGGGGTTATTTGCCTTTTTGGCTTTTATGGGGTTATTTCTTGTAGATCCTCTATGATTTGTTGTATTACCCTTTACACCCTCCTTAGGGCCTTAGTGAACATATCGCTGGTCGTCTAATTTCACGAAATTGAGCTTGATATCTCCTCGAATAACGAATTCGTGAATGAAATGGTAATCAATTTCGATGTGTCTTGTTTTTGCTTGAATGAACGGATTTGGCGCCATAAAGATTGCCGACTTGCTATCGGTATGAATGATCAGCGTGTTCTTTAGATATATTCCGAGCTCCCAGAGAAAAGAGCAGAACCACTTGAGTTCGGCCGCGGCGTGTGCAATTGCCCTATATTCCGCTTCGGCGCTTGATCAGGAGACCGTAGGTTGTTTCTTGGACATCCAAGCTACTGGGTTGGGTCCGAGGAAGACGCATGACCCTGTCGTGGAGCGCTGATCATCTGGATCGCCCGCCCAATCCGAGTCTACCAAAATATTCAGATCTGTTGAAGGTGATTTAGTGAAGTGAAGTCCAAGGTCGATTGTTTCTCTTACATATCGGAATATCCTTTTGGCCACCTGCCAGTGGGTAGTGGTTGGTACCTGCATAAACTCGCAGACCTGATTGACGGCGAAGGAAATGTCCGGTTGTGTAATGCTCAGGTATTGGAGTGCCCCCACTAAACTTCGATAGGGGGTTGGGTCTTGGATCGACGTTCCGGAGTTTCCTGATAAGTGAGACCCTGGCATGGAGGAAGTGGATATTGGTTTAGAATCCAGCATTTTAAACCTGGTGGGGTCTTTTTTTTGAATTAAAACTATCTGACAATATATAAATTTCAATACATAAAAAAGATGTGTGATCACATGCGATCCACCCCACACCCTCCGCATTGATACAACCAAGTGATCTTACGATCATTTAGGCCTTCAACAACCTTTGGGGACTGACTCGATATTTTCTAAAACGATCTATGCCTCATCGTTCTTATGTAGTGGGTCTTGGACAATGAAGAGTGTAAAAACCCTAGTGTGCTCTAGGCATCTTTTCCTCTTCCGAGGGAAAACTCTGTCATCACCTTTCGGTCTACTACATGTCGTTTCTACTGTAAAAGAAATATCATCTCCTAAGAGGTAGGACTTTCTATGGATATGATTTTTTAGGTCATTCCATTGATACATTTTACCTTCTATGCTTTTGGTGAGTCGGAATTCTGTTTGTTGAATTCCAACCCACCTTCAACAACCTTTAATTTAAGATTACAAATAGATCGTACTAATAATAAATAAGTCAACTTAGCTGGTTGGGCGCTTCTAGCCCATATTTCCGCTAATCGCTGTTCTTGGGTCATCCCTCTGGTCTTGTACCTGTTCGCCATGAATATGTTTGATACATCCTCACTACAAAAAACCAGCGCAGTTCTGGCGCCCATCTCCCGGGGGCCAGGCCGCTGGTAGATATGACCAGCGGCCAGACCGCCGGAATGTTACACTTGTCCACCGGCAAAATTTTCCCTCGTAAATGAGAGAAGTGAGCCGGCGGCCTGGTCGCCAGCTCCAATTTCCCCAACGGTCGGGAAGAAATTAAAAATTTTAAAAAAATAAATTTTAAAAAAATAAATTTTAAAAAAATAAATTTTTTTAATTATTCAAAAGTGAACCAACGGCTAGGCCGCCAGAACTTTTTTCCCGGAGAAATATTTACCAGCGGCCTAGCCGTCAGGGATTTTTTGAATAATTTACACTACCAGCGGCCAGGCTGCCGGGATGTAATTTTCAAAAAATTATGCCGGCGGCTATGCCGTCGAGACCATTTCTGTTAAAATTGGAATCCACAATTTATTGCCGACGGTATGGCCGCCGGTATATTACAATTCCGGCGACATTACTTCCGGCGATGAAATATCGTCGGCTTGGCCGCCGGAATTTGCCACCAGAACAGCGCTGGTTTTTTGTAGTGCCTGTATTATCCATTTCTCTATCTCTTGCGGCGTGCGTCTGTCCTCATGCACTCTCTTGTTTCTTTCGATTCAGATCCCCCAGGCTGCCGTAGCCGTGTATGCCCATGTTAGACCTCAACATGGTATGTTTTTCGTTTTGGCGTGAGCCTCTGCCATTACCGTACCTGATCTAAAGAGAGCCTTGCGCATGTAATCAAACATGGTTTTGCATTTAGTATATAAGACCATAAATCCATAGAAAATTTGCATCTGAATAACACATGGTCTTGCGATTCCCATAGTCTTCCACATAAGATGCAGTAAGTATTTTCCCTCTCTTTCTTTTAGCCCAGTCAACTTTCATCGATATCTTACTCCATCTAGCCTTCCATAATGTTATGCTATATTTCCTAATACTAGTGGTCCATACCCCCTCCCAAAATTTGTCGGTCTCTTTTCTATCCTTTATGGATTTCCAAGCGTTCTTGTCTGTTGGTGAGGTACCGCTCCCGGTTCAAATACATTTGTAGTAGTTGAACCCACATTTTAGGACCTTATCTATCTTGTATTTGTTATCTATTATTCCAGCCCATAGGGTAGAATCTACCCTTCGTTGCTTGTCTATGTCTCTAAGGTCTCTTCCCTTCACATACTTCTCTCTCATCCATGATGCCCAAATAGAGTCCTGAGCCGACCAGATCCTTCCCAACCTGGTTATCCTAGATGTCTCTGCTGATTTTAAAAATCATTTCATCCCTAGGCCCCCTCCTTTTTGGCAGTGTCATTTGAACCCAAGCAAAGTATTGCTTTCCGTTTCATATGTACCTGTATGAAATGGATTGCAGGTCCTTAAGTGTATGTCCAGTAGTTGAATATGCTCATTATTCCCCAATGGAACGGCTAGTTGCACCCTTCTCGCATGAGACAACAATCTTGTCATCCACCCTTCTACCATCTCATTAACCCTATCTATCAAAGAGTGCAATCCTTCTGATATAGGATCCTAGGTGAGAGAGGCAAACCTAGGTATTTGGTTGGAAATGTTCCCTCAGTGAACCTTAAATGGATCAACAGTTCTTCTCTTTCCCTGGTTGATTTTGAGAAAAAGATCTCACTCTTTGCCTCGCTTACCTTTAGTCCTGTCTTTGATTCAAATATCTCAAACACCTCGTTTATGGATCTGAGAGATTCTTTTTTGACTTTGCAGAAGATTAGGAGGTCATCTGCGTAGATCAAGTGGGAGATCCCCATAACGTTGTGTTTCCTAAATGTGCTTATCTGTTTTCTCCCCGCCCTCTCGTTGATGAGAATTGTCAGATTCTGCATTAGTAGTGTGAAGATGTAAGGGGAGAGGGGGTCTCCTTGCCTTATTCCTCTCTTGGGTAAAATATGTGGGGTTGGCGATCCATTCACCAAAAAAGATAGGGATGATGTGGTTACACACATTATTATGATTCTGATAATCTTTTAGCTGAATTCTAGTTTTAGTAGGATGCCCTCTATCGCTTCCCAACTACAAGTGTCGAACGTTTTTGCAAGGTCGACCTTTATAGCTGCATTTGCCCCTATGTTTGTCCTCTCAAACCTTTTTATCATCTCGGTTGTTAAAAGATAGTTGTCACCAATCAATCTGCCTGAGAGGAAGGCAGTTTGATTGTTATCGACCAAGGTCTCTACCACTCGGACGAATCTATTTGTTATAACCTTAGACATTATTTTGTATGTGGTATTGATAACGTTGCAACAAAAGTTCAGTATTCGACGAACTATTCGGTTCGTTTCGGGTTCAGTTCGGTTATTAAACGAATCGAATCTGAACATTGAAATATATTCGTTTAATTAAACGAACCGAACCCAAACCTTGGTTGAAGTCCGATGAAAGGTTCGGTTCGTTTAATATTTTTATTATATTTTATATTTATATTAGAAACTTATATTATATAACTAATATTATATAATTTTTTGTTATAAATTTATATTATATATTTCATAACTTATGTATATTTTTGTAATTTTTCATTAATATAATATATTAATACTGGTTTTTAATCAACAAAAAAAAGATGACTAAAGATTGACTCAAAAAAAGAAAATAGACTATAAACAATGTTTTTTTTATTGTTTATTTTTTAAAGATGGTCAGATGGACATGTTTATTTTTTTTAATGTTTATTTTTAGGATGATGTAAAAAAGTTCAGTATTCGACGAACTATTCGATTCGGTTCAGATTCGGGTTCGGGTTCGGTTATTAAACGAATAAACGAACCGAACCCAAACCCAAGAGTAGACTCGTTTATTTAAACGAAGCAAACCAAATACTTAGGTATTCGGTTCGGTAGGTTCGAGTTGCAACGCTAGGTATTGATACAGGATATGGGTCTGAATTGGTCCATCCTCGTTGTTTTTCTTAGGAGGGGATCGCTTAAGAAAATAGATTGTATGACATTTACAAGTTCCTTGTCCATGATACTCCAAAAAGCTCTAAAAAAGCTAAGTTGAAACCATTCGGGCCAGGACTCTTGTCTGGGTTCAAGTCCATAACTACCTTTTTAATTTATTCGTATGTAGGTACTTCCTCTAGGTCTGAGTTTTATTGGTCTGTAACTGTGCTTCTGAAATTTCTAGGAGTGCTACTCAAACTCTCCCTACCCTCAAATTTCTAGGAGTGCTACTCAAATTTCAAGCATATAAGGCTTGAAAGTGTTCTAGTGTCTTCTCCTCCATCTCGCTTTTCGAGACCATCACCTTTCCATTGAGTCCTAACATCCTATATATAGAGAGAGAGTTAAGGTTTTTCCTCTATCTTGTCATGGCAGCGAAGAATTTTGTGTTCTTGTTCCCGAGTTGGAGCCAATACGCCATACTCCTCTGTCTTGCATCCTTCTCTTGAGCCTGTATTAGGGTTTGTAAGTTTCTGACACACTCTTTTAGCCTTTCATGTATTGTTTCATTAAATGGGCTTTCCTCCCGCAAGCTCTCACTCTTTTGGATCTCTTTCTCAGCCTGGATGATCCTCCACCTTGCTTGATCCTCCGATGTCTTCTACCTCTTGAGTACCCTCTTTACATTGTTTAGCTTCTTGGTAAATATGTACATCGGAGTCCCCATACCTGAACCTGCCACGCATCTCTGACTATCCCTAATAGTTCTTCTTTTTTAAGCCATGAGTTGGTGAACCTGAAAGGCTTTTTCTTCTCTTGAACAATCCTAAGATCGATGGTCAGACTCCGGTGGTCGGACGTGCCCCTGGGATGGTTATCCAACCTCATATCGGGTCATAGATTAAAGAGTTCAACATTTCCAAATCCCTTATCGATCCTACTGTTGATCCTATACTCTCCTACCCTCTTATTTGTCCATGTTGTTGGGTTACTTGGAATGGAGATTTCTTGCAGACATGCTTTGTCTATCGCTTTGTTGAATCTCCTTATATTTGGCATAGAAACTGTGGCATGTTCTCCTATCCTATCTTCCCTACTTTTGATCTCGTTGAAGTCGCCCAGTAGGATTCATGGTCCAGTAATCGTTCTACTCAGTATTACAAGCTCTTTCCACAGTTTAGCCCTCTTTTGGTAGTTGGTTGAGGCATAGACTAGCGTGACATGTATGGTTACCCCCCCTTTGTTTTTGGTAAAGCAGTGTATGAAATGCTCGTGCAAAATGGTGTTCTCAATCTCCCAAATATTCACGTTCCACACCAGGCAGATAGAGTCCGGTGCCAGATCATTTGCCCTGTTCGATATCACCGAGAAATTTTGCCCAAAAATCTTACTGCAATGTGCAAAGTTAAACTTCTTAATTTTGGTTTCATATAGGCCAAATAAATCCAATTTGAATTTCTTGACAAACCTCTTAACTTCGTTCTTTTTCACATCATTGTTTAGTCAATAGACGTTCCAACTCCCAAATGACATTTCTATTTGTTTTATGCACAGATAAGGTTAAAAGAGATCTTGGTTTAAGATTGGGGCGCTCCTTGTGCTTTATGTTCAACTTCACGTTTTGAGGTGCAAGTCTTGATCCAAGTTTGCTTGGTTTGGTTTACTTCCCTCTCGGTTAGACTATGAACATTTTGACCAGTCTTGGTCAAATTTGGGGCGATTTGGCCAATTTGGCATTGTGCGGTCAATATTGGAGCGATTTGACTAGATTCACACTTTGTCGAGGTAGGGGTGATTTTGTTAGATCGTGATCCGAGGCTATAATGGGGGATAATAACGGAATTACCTGCATACACTTAAATACACAAAATGATCGTATAATAATAATAGTATAAATATTGTTAGCAATATAATACTATTATATGATTTTAAAGAATATAATATTATATCTTATAATATTATATATTGAAATTGTCTTTTTCTCTCGAAGTTTACTACAGTATATGGATACATAGTCAACTTTTAAATAATGCTTCACAAACAACTGTAGTATATGAATATTAAGTTATATTATAGAATAAATGACCAGATAACTGGATATAAATATGATAAGTAAATGCTTGAATAAATATCTGAATAAAGATTTAAGACAATGAATATAACCTCAGATAATTGACCAGATAATTGACCAGATAATTGGATGAGGGATCTGCCGAAAGTAGTCAACCTCTATTCTTGACCAGATAACTAGAAGAGGGATCTTTTTCAATTAAGTGTTATTTAATTGTTTTTAAAAGATAGATAAATGCTAAAGTTAACAAAGAGCAACGCAGAAGAATTTATACTGGTTCACCCAAACAAGGGTTAATCCGGTCCCGACAAACTATCGGAATTTACTAGTCTAAAGATAATGGCAAAACCTTAGAGTATCAAAAAAACTTTTAAAAACCTCTCTAAGTTTTAAGGCTACCTTCGCTTAGGAACCAGTCTTTTACGGGTAGACTTACACCTCAGAGTATCAAGGAAACTCTTAAGAACCTCTCTAAGCTTTAAGGCTACCTTCGATTAGGAACCAGTCTTTTACGGGTAGACTCACACCTTAGAGTATTATGGAACTCTTAAAAACCTCTAACTTTTACGGGTAAGTTAGGACCATAGAGTATCAAGGAACTCTTAAAAACTTAAAAATCTTTCAAGGTAGATTCGACCTAAGAGTTTTCCCAAAAACTCTATAAAACCAAACTTAGAGTTTTTTGGTTTAGCTCAAAAACCTTCTATCACACTTTGATGATCTTGAGGCAGACCTCTCAACCAAAGTGAACACACACAAGAGATGATTAGAGGAGTGGAATATTAAGCAAACAACACTTCTTACTTGTAGAGATGGACAAGAAGATTAGAAGAAGAAGAAGTTGGAGAGCTTTTGGAAATCTAGAACACTTGAGAACTTTGGAAGCTTGGAAGCAAAAACACGTATGAACTCAAATGTGGAGTGAAAAACTCTTTTGATTGCTTGTAGTATGGTGAGTGAAAATGAAGAGAATACCCTTCTATTTATAGTTTTGGCCACTCGATGTCCACCCTTGGATCTTCAATGGATGGCTCATTGATTTCTCACATAAATCCAAGCTTTGTTTTGAAATCTTATCTTGAATAGTGTTTTTCTTGGATAGTGTGTTGTCCTTGTGGAATTTTATCTTTGAATAATTTAAACATGAATAGTGTTTTTGTCTTATTGGATAGTGTGTTGTCCTTAGAGAATCTTATTTTTGAATAATTCAAACATGAATAGTGTTTTTGTCCCCTTAGAATATTACACTTTGAATAAAGAGTTAAAGATAATAATAATAATATTCAAGATAAAGATGCAATTATTCCAATTTAAATTTTAACTTTGAATTAAACATTTGACTCAAATGATTTATTAATTAATTGGAGTTAGGTTTAATATTGACTAATTTCACCTTATAGATTAATAGTGTAATTAAGGTTTAAATTGACATGATTAAAATATAATCCTATGTCGACAATTTTGATTCTACAGATTTTGCCAATTTTGGTTAGGGTTGAACCTTTTTCTAGTTTGATCGAAATTGGGGGTTGTTGTCCCTTTATTTTAGTTCCCACCTTATTCCCTTTGTTGTTTGCATCATTCCTAGGGTATATGCATAGAGTTGACCAACTTGATGGAGAGATATTGATCAAACTTGGGGTTTGACCAATTTGACAAAGTTGGCCCTTTTGACCAACTTATCCATATTGACCAATTTCATATTCGGGATCCACAATTTCAAACAAGGTTGGGGTTTGACCACTTTCAATCCTGGTTAAACTTGGGAGGCGTTTGACTGCAATTGGGGGTTGACCTTTCATCTTGGTTGAAGTTGGGGAGATTGGGGGTCCCGGGTCAATTTCACATTCCGGAAGTCGACTAATCTTAGTCAATTTCGGGGAGTACATATCGCTCTTCCGTCAAATTGGCCTTGGACTCATTTGGCATTTGACCGTCCCAACCTATTTGACTAGATTGATCGATTTGACCAAATTGACCAATCTGACCAACTTGACTATTTTGACCCTTGTTCGAATTGGGGAGGCTTGTCTTCCTCATCCTAAGTTGGGATACTGAAGAAGAAACTGATCGAACTCCAGCACAGGGAGCGGCTTGACCTTCAACAGAGAGCGCACATCGGATGGATTACCCAAGGAGACCAGAACTTCAGGTTCTTTGCACAAGCAATTAAGGCTTGGAGAGCAATGAACTCAATAATGGGGACACTTGACTATGAAGAAAAACAGACCAATTGCTTAGATGAGATGAAAAACAGAGCAATAGTATACTTTGCTCAGCTCTACGCATCCGAGGACAGACCTCCGCCGATACCAAATTTAAACATCGACACGGACAATAGACCGACGGAGGAGCAAAACGCCAGACCCAGGGCAATCCCAAGTGAATCAAAGATCTGGACATCACTAAAAACCATGGCTAGTGGTAAGGCGCCTGGGATGGATGGCCTTACGGCTGAAATCATCAAACACCACTGCGGCGATACTCCATTTCTTCCATACCAGGAGGATGCTCCAATCTTTGAACCTAGCAATCTTCACCTTAATTCTAAAAAAGAGCGTGCCGGAGAGATTGGAAGACTACCGACCGATATCATGCTTATGGGTAATATACAAAATCTTCTCCAAGGTGCTGGCCACGCGATTATCGAGCATCTTATCGGAATTGATTGCCCAAAATCAAACAACTTTCATTAAGTCGAGAAGAATTTATACGTACGCCATCGGTCTTGCCCAAGAGTTCACACAATCCTTCAACTGCAAAAGCACTTCCAGACGTGCGTGTGTAACAATAGATTTCTCCAAAGCGTTCGATACCCTCCGGTGGGACGCTATCGAAACAGCAATGGAGCTACTGGGGATTGATGGAAATTTTAGAGAAATGGTGATGTCATGTGTATCAACAGCCTCAATTTCGGCCCTGGTCGAGGGATCTCCGACTGATATAATCAAGCAAGGAAGAGGGCTTAGACAGGGCGACCCTCTATCCCCTCTCCTGTTTGTGATAGTCATAGACTATCTGTTGAAGTTGATGAAGCAAGCGACATCAAACAGAAGGATTGAACTCTACACCTCCGGCAGAGTCATGGTAGAGAGCCATCTGGCTTTCGCGGACGATATTGTATTTTTCTTCCGCGCATCACGCAAGTCGATTGTGCATCTTCGAGAAGTATTAGATGAATTCTCATCTTTTTCAGGTCTGAGGATTAACCACGAGAAAAGCTTCGCTATCTTTTCCAAGCGGGTGACGGACAGGGTGGAGCTCGCTGCAATTCTCAGATTCCAGGTTAAAGAGCTGTCGGTCAAATACTTGGGAACACCTCTAACTGAAAAATCGATCAGCTACAAAGACTGCGATGCATTGCTAGCAGAACTCAGAGCGCTCCTCACAAGGTGGACCGGGAAGAAATTATTATACAAAGGAAGGACTCAACTACTTGACTGGGTGTTTCAGGGCAAATTTGGATACCTAGTGCAGAGAAATGTCATCCCCCAGGCGGCACTGGATGCAATCCAGTCGATCACGTACAAGTTCATCTGGGGAACCCAAAAGGAGGTAGCATGGCGCAGCATAATCATAGCAAAGAGCCAAGGAGGAATGGGAGTCAAAGACTTCAAAACATTAACGCAATTGGCCACGATAGTCGAGAGAGCATGTCGGATGTGGGAAGTCGACAGAATATGGAGCACATGGATGGGAAAGCGGTACATAAAGGAGAAGCCACTACAGGGAATAGAGCAAAAGCAGGGGGATTCGATGATATGGAGAAGGACGCTCCGGCAGAAGGAACAAATAGCTAAGTGTGTGACACTGAGAGCCCAAAATTCTAAAGTATGGATTGGTAAAGGGACTGGAAATTCGATAAAAAATGCATCAAAAACATTAATCCTGAAGCACCCAAAGGACGATTTAGCAAAGGGAATCTGGGCCAATAGGATTGGTAAGGTTGTCTTGAACCTATGGAGGATTAAAGAAAAAACCTTCTGACAGGTTAATCAAGCGCGGTATGCTGATCGATGGTGGATGCCTGTTTTGTGACCATCATCAGAAGACGACAAACCACTTGTTCTTTGGGTGCGAATTTTCCAAGTGGATCATGAAGGAGGCAATGGAGGCCTCGGGAGGGCTAGTGAAGACTGAAATGGTGTCATCGCTGGAAGAAGCGGCTAGAGAGATAGGCAAGGTCTCTGAGGGATCGCCGGCATGGGGTCTCCAATGGTGTATGCTGGGAAACGCACTATTTCAAGTCTGGAAAGAACGCAATCACAGAAGAATGCAGGGGAAGTCCGACTCGAGACACCAGGTGCTACGGCGTACTATCGAGATGACCGGAATCGGGTTCGATGAAACACATTTCAAGCGCAAGAGTACAACGGTAAACGAGCGGAGGGCATTGCTCCAGTGGGATGCCCTGCTCATGTTCATCCACGACACGGATGACGGAGATTAGCAGTGTTAACCGCTGGGCAATTAAGTAGGGGAAGGTAATTAGCGATAATTAATCTTGTTTTGAACTTATCTATAAACCATCTTTTATTTGTAAAAATTAACCTTAATAAAAAAAAAAAGCTCAATTCTATAAATTTGGCCTTGGCCAATTTCATAGTTGGTCCATATCCTAAAGGTTTGATTAACCCAATAGTCCATGGATATTAAGGTTATTTTACCATTTTTTATTTTAAAGCACATGGTTTTGTATTTAGTTTGAATTTATTATATTCCTTTTTGAATATTTCCAACCCACGTGGGATTGGGTGACGTTTGACCAAAGTTGGGATTTGGGCGCATTCTGTCTTGGTCAATCTTGAGGGTTTCCCAATTTTATTCTTGGACAAAGTAGGGTATTGTCCCTTTTCCAACTTGGTCAAAGTTGGGGTCGAGATTAGGGCTTTTTTGCCAATTTCATGCTTCTTAGTCAAATTTCCAGTTTGACTAGTTTGACTTTGACTACTTTGATCCTTGGTTAATTTTCCATTTTCGACCTTTGTTAAAATTTGGAGTTTGACTAAGATGGAGATTTGACCAAATTGGCCAATTTGACCCACTTGACCAGTTTGATCAAATTTTAAAACTTGATCAGAATTCCCAATTTTTGAGGGTTTAAGGGCGATTGATCCTTGGCCACTTTCAATTGCTCTTGGGACTGGCCCAACTTCATTTGGATTGTGTAATTGGATTTAGTTAAATTTATAGTGATTTGACCAAATCCCACTTTCATGGAATACATGTTGTCCCCAACCCATGTGTGTTGTTTTTTGCTTTTATTTTTCCATTTTTAGCCTTGCGATATGTGAAATATTCATTTTTGCCCTTCCCGTGAGAAGGTTTAAGGAGCACTTCTTAGTTATTTCTGTAGTGGTGTTGCTGGTTTCCATTTCCGGTCCTAAGAAATAGGATAGTTGCCTAAGTCCCGACAGCGGAATTTCCTACATACCTCATTGATAAAATGCCGGACCTCTGTTTCATAATTGCATGTTATGACGAAGTCATGTACATAGATGAGAACATAGATGACTCATCCACTCTGTCTTCTGATGAACAACGAAGAATCTGTCATGGATAGTTGGCCTACACGAGTAAACGACATCAAAAAAAAAGAATCTGTAATGGAGTTGAAGAATTGACATTGTTGTAGAAAATCTTTTAGACACTGGTACCACGCCCTGGGTGCCTGTTTGAGACCGTAGATCGCTTTTTGTAACCGACAGACGTGGGATTTGGCCGTTGTTGTTTTGGTTGTAAATCCAGGCGGCTGCTCCATGTAGACAGTTTCAATGAGGTTCCCATTTAGAAATGCATTGCATATATCCAGATGGTGGAGTTGCCATTGTCGGGATGTTGAGATAGCTAATATTGTGCGGATGGTGGTCGCTTTGACTACCGGACTGTAGATGAGGTCGTAGTCTTCTCTATGTTTCTGATGGAACCCTTTAGCCACCAGGCGGGCTTTGTACCTCTCGAGCGACCCATCAGAGTTCTGTTTAATTCGGAAGACCCATCGAGAACCGACGACGTTCATCCATCCTTATCGGGGAACGAGTCTCCATGTTTGATTCAGTTCTAGGGCGTTAATTTCTTCCTGCATTGCGTTTGTCCAATCTGGGCTGCTCAGTGCTTCTTTGGCCGAGGTTGGCTCTGTTTTTCCCACCGACGAGAGATTGCAGATGGTTAGGGAATTCCGATGATCTTTTATACTGGGCATGTTTGATTTAGACATGTATTTCCCTATTTTCGATTTTGGGTATTCGTGTTTATCACTGAGTCCGTGTTCATTCCTAAGTGATTCATTTCCTTTTGATTTGGGGGACCCGGTTTGAGATCCGTTTTCATGGTTTTCATGCGGGCTGGGCGATCCGGCCGTGATATGATTGGGGAACCCAATTTCCTGTGGTTTTGATTTTGTTACTGTTACAAATAAATTTTGGCGCTGAAATCCGACGTCGTAGTCTTTCATTCACGCCGGTGATCTGCCAATTATGTTTGATTTTCGTTGAATTAATGTAGATTTGACTGATATTCGGTGGATTAGCAGCTGCAGACGTGATCGGCTGAGAGCTAGTACTTGAATTGATGATGTTCTCCAGACATGATGTTGAATCGTAGTCCTCTGTTGCTTTTGCAGAGGTGTCGACAGATTGATTCGTTGATCCTTGGATCGATGAAGATCGTAATCGATCTTCTGATGGTAGCGGGTTGTCTGCCCAAGTTGCACATAACTTTGCAGGTGATGGTAGTAAGGCTGGGGATAGCTATCGGAAATGTGATGTCATCAGTTGATCTTTATGGGTTGTCTCTGCGGTTTCCTGAAATGGGAAGGTATTTTCATCGAAAATAACATGTCTGGAGACCGTGACTCTTCTGGTTATCAAGTCCTTACATTTGTACCCTTTATGTGTGGGTGAATAACCGAGAAAGACACACCGGGTGGAGACGCTCTGCAATTTTATCCTCTGTGTTTGGTGTAATGGGGATGCAAAGGCACCCGAAAGTACGAAGTATGGAATAGTCTGGAGTACGTTTGATTAGGATGTCATAGGGTGACTGGTTGTGAGTTGTTGTGGAGGGAAGGCGATTGATGATGAAAGTTGCAGTCGAGTACGCATCGACCCACGTTTCCAGTGGTAGTGATGCTTGATGGAGGAAGCATCGGCCGACGTCTCCTATGTGACTGTGTTTGCGCTCAGCTACACCATTTTGCTGAGGTGTGTACGAGCACGAGCAGCATTGCCGAATGCCAATATTAAGTAGATAGTTTTGAAGATTGCGGACGACGAACTTGCCGCCGGCATCGCATTGGACAGTTTTAATTTTGAAGGGAACAATCGTTCGACAGAATTACAGAAGTTAACAAAATTAGAAAAGAAATCGGATTTGACGGAGAGAGGGACGAACCATGTAAAGCGAGAAAAATCGTCAACTATGCAGGCATAGTAACAAAATCCTTCCCTGGAGATGACCGGAGACGGTCCCCAAAGGTCGAGATGAATGATTTCTAGTAGTACTTTGGCCGTGTAGGTGCGATTGCTGAATAATGGTCGCTTGGCCTTGTTGAGTGCGCAGATTTGATAGAAAGGAAGAGTGGAGGGACGACGGTCGATGGAAGTCGGATAGGTTGAATTTAAGATGCTGGATAGGACCGGTGATGCCACACCACCGGGGTTACTCTTGTGCAGGCGGACGTTTGGATTGCGGTTGTCGCACCTTTCTTAGAGTCGTCCAGGTGGTACAATCCATTTCCGCTACTGCCACGCATTATAATATCTCTCGTGCTCCTGGCCTTGACGTTGAACCTATCATCATCAAAGAAAATTAAACAGTTTAGATCGCGAGAAAGAGAATGAATTGAGAGAAGATTTTTGTGAAGTCCAGGTACGAATAGAACGTTGGGGACTGATATTCGACCTAAGGAAGTCGGTAGGGAGATTGTAAAGGAATTACAAGTTAATTAAGATCAGTTAACTTATATAAACATAATATCTCGTTTCAGGACTTACTTGACATTTCATATGGAAGATTACTATGCAGGAAATAACCCAAAACAAAGGTGTAAGATAACAAAGAAACTTAAGGCGAAAGTGCAAAAGTTTTATGAAGTCACACGCGATAATAAACAAGAAACTTAAGGTTTAAGTTTCAAGGTTTCAAATTAAATTCAACGGGCTAATTCGCGCATGGGCCGAAATATCTGGGCCAAAGACTAACTAGTTTATCAAATGTTATAATATTTGTAATAACGATTTGTAAGTTAGTTAAGCGTCGTAATTAGTTTAAAAGCAAACACTTGTAACTTGAATTAATCAATCAATTACATTTTACAGTGTGATTAAACGATTTTCTTTATAATCTTCCTCCAACGGATTCTAAGCGACAGTTAAGTCGTGTAACCCTAGAATCCTCCTCAATCTCGCGCTACTTCATTCCTGTTCAATTCCGGCCATCGTCCGAGCAATTGAATCCAGTAGCAGCTGTTTGTATAAGAGATTTAATATGGTATCACATGTCAGCAACGATGCCAACATCCCACCAACTTCCGCAATGATGGAACATTTGACTGATGAGAAAGAAGTTTCCAGTCAAGGAAGTTCCAGCAATCAAGGTAACAATGTATCTTCTGATAATAATTCTAAGCATAATTCCAGGTCTCTAAGACAATCCAAGAACAAAAGATCGATTTCCAGAAACAAGGATGAGGACACAGTAGCAAATACTCAAGGAAATCACCCTACTACCTCACCTTAGGAGATCACCCAGGTGCCCATATGGTGGCAGGTAAACTTACTGGAGAGGAAAATTATGTAGCCTGGGCAAACTAATGAGATTATCATTAGTTTCCAGGAAGAAGACTGCCTTTATCAATGGAAAAATCAAGAGACCAGTAAATGAAACAGGGGAGGACTATGAAGACTGGGAGATGGTTAATGGTCTAGTATTATCATGGATCATTAATAGTGTAAGCCCCTAGACCCCAGATAGGTTCCACTCTTATACATTCAGAGAATGCTTATGAGGCATGGGCATACCTTCAAGAGATATATAAGCAGAAAAATGCTCCCAAAACAAACCAACTGAGGTATGAGATAAATACCCTAAACCAATCAAATGACTCTGTTGCCATTTTTTTGATAAATTCAAATCATTATGGGATCTGTTTGTAGAAATAGAGACGCCCTATTGCAATTTTTGTACTTCTTGCACTCCAATTTATAATAAAAAATTGGAGAAAGAAAAAATTCATCATTTTCTATTAGGTTTAAATGATGAATTTAGGACTCTAATGAGTCAAATACTAACCTATCCTGAGCTTCCCTCAATGAATTAGGTTTTTTGTCTAGTCATACAAGAAGAGAAACATAACAACAATCCTAGAGAGAAATTGGGTGGAGATTCAACTACTTTCTTTGTAAAGAAATCTGAAAAAGAAGAAGAAAAAAGAGGAATCAAAGAAAAAAATGTATGGAAAAAAACTAGATAGTAGGTTTTATTGTGATAACTGTAAATTTTTTGGTCACACTAGAAAGGAGTGTCATCATCTAATAGGGTTCCCAAATGACAAAAAGAAAAACAGAAAAGAAAAGAAGAATCCTACTGAAGTTGCAAATCAGGCCACCACTTCTTCTGTGAATCAGGGACTGACCAGTGAAGAACTTCTAATGATAAATGATTTTTTGAACAAATCCTCAGGTATAAATTTTTCTTTTAATGCATCATTTTTTAAAAGCTCATGGATTATAGATACTGGAGCTTCCCAACATATGACTGAGAACATCCATTTTTTTGACAAAACCCCAATTGAGAATCATGAGCACTATGTCACCATTCCAAGTGGTAAAAAGTGCAAAGTAACTTCAATTGGAAATATAACAATAACCAAAGACATTATACTTAAAAATGTCTTATATATACCCCAATTCAAGGTTAATTTAATATCAATAAATAGATTAACCTCTGATTCAGATCTGAATGTCATTTTTGATAAAGTTAAATGTGATTTTAAGGAAAGCAAATCAGGGAGAGTGATTGGACAGGGTAGATGTCGAAATGGACTCTATTTTTTGGAGTATCAATTACCTGATTTTGCAAATACAGCCATGGATCTTGAAATTTTGCATAAAAGACTTGGGCACATATCTTCAAAGAAGATAAAGATGCTTGCCAAAGACAATAAAATAGAATGCAAATATTTTTCTTTTTCTGAACATGACTGTAATAAAGTAGATAATAAACACGATTCTGTTGTAAACAAACAAATACATTCAAGTTTTAATAAAAATCTTGATTTCATAAAAAAAAGGTGTGATATCTGTCCACTTGCAAAACAAGTTAAATTGAAATATAAAAATAGTATATCAAAATCAAAAGATATATTTGATTTGATACACATAGATGTTTGGGGAAAATTCCCAATAAATACACATGATGGATACTCTTATTTCCTTACCATTGTTGAGGATCTAAGTAGAACAACTTGGATTTTCTTAATGAAAACCAAAGATATGGTCTTAGAATACATTTCAAATTTTATAACTAAAGTCAAAAACTTCTCAGATAAAAACATAAAAATTATAAGGAGTGATAATGGAGGGGAATTTAGTTCAACTAAATTCAAAATACTGTTAGAAAAGGATGAGATAATACACCAATGCTCCTGCCCATATACACCCCAACAGAATGCCATAGTTAAGCGAAAACATAGGCATCTGTTGGAAGTGGCCAGAGCACTACATTTTCAAAGTGCAGTACCTTTAAAATACTGGGGTGAATGTGTTTTAACTGCTGCACACACAATAAATAGAATACCTTCAAAGGTATTAGAAAATAAAACTCCATATGAAACACTGCATAAACAAAAATTTAATTACAGCAATCTCAAGAGTTTTGGATGCTTATGTTATGCAACCACAAATCATAAAGAACATAAATTTTCACCAAGGACTTTTAAGGGAATTTTTATGGGATACCTATCTAATACTAAAGGCTATCTCATATTAGACATAAAAAATCTGAAATTTCATATTTCAAGAAATGTTGCATTTAGGGAAAATATTTTTCCTTTTAAAGATATGATTGAAGAAATCCAGGAGAAACAAATAAA
Organism: Zostera marina; assembly: GCA_001185155.1. Taxonomy (NCBI): domain Eukaryota; kingdom Viridiplantae; phylum Streptophyta; class Magnoliopsida; order Alismatales; family Zosteraceae; genus Zostera; species Zostera marina. The sequence goes on along the minus strand of LFYR01000555.1, from coordinate 276,240 downwards.
TAAAAAGCCTTTATAAGATATATATGATCAAATCGTATATTATCATGATAAATGCAGGAAAAATAATAATATCATACAGCCTAAAAATTCAATTTCAGATAGCACTATGCAGTCTGAAAAATTAAATTCAGACAGCAACAAACAAGAAAATTCAGACAGCAATATGCAATCTGGAAAATTAAATTCAGACAGCACAAAACATAAAAATACAATGCAGTCTGAAAATTCAATTCCAGACACTACTATGCAGCCTGGAAATTCAGTTCCAGACAACAATACACAGTCTGAAAACTTATATTCAGATAGAACAAAAAATGATAGAATACAGGCTAAGGAAATAACTAAATATAAAACAAGCAATAAAATTAAAAATTTAAATTCAGTTATAACCAGACCAAACAAAACAAAAATAAACATAAACTCATTAGACATACCTGAAGATAATCAGGCTAACGAAGAAGAAACCTTAAATTCAGGAACAGATACAAATTCATTGGAAATACCTGAAAATATTCAGGCCAATGAAGATCAAGCCATAAGTTCCTATAATCTGTCTGAAAATGAATTAAATAAAGAAACTCAGACAGAAACAAACAACAACTCTCAAGAATCATTGGATAGACAAAACCAAAACCCAGAGCAACAACAAAACTCTGGACAGGGTAATCTAGACAGACCAACTGAAAATGAGGTTTTACAACCAACAAGCCATAAAACAAGCTTGTATGGAAGGAAAATAGTAAAACCAAAACACTTTCAGGATTTTATCCTACAAAATAAAAAATAAAACAAAAGGAGTCTAAATATCCAATGAGTAACCATGTTTCATATAATAAAATAAGTAAACATCATAAGAACTATCTAAAACAAATAACAATTAGCAATGAACCATGTTCATTCAATGAAAGTATTTTGAAAGTATTTCGCACGTTTCTAATTTTAATTTTGAAAGTATTCAAAAAACTTATACAAAAATAACTAACTAGCTAGATAGACTTTGGAGATAAACCTTCAAATTCCGACGAAGACAAAAACTTTGAAGGCGAAGGTGATGGCTTAATAATGGCTTAATAAGGGGAAGTGAAAGTAGAGAATGAGGTTGAATCAAGTGATGACAAGGAGATGGATTTTGTCAGGAAACAATGTTCCAAAGATATGCTTAAAAAATCTGAAATTTCATATTTCAAGAAATGT
>LFYR01000555.1:190555-274946 GCA_001185155.1 Zostera marina | reverse complement strand
CCAGGAGAAACAAATAAATAAAGAGCCTTTACAAGATATATATTATCAAATCGTATATTATCATGATAAATGCAGGAAAAATAATAATATCATACGGCCTGAAAATTCAATTTCATATAACACTATGCAGTCTGAAAAATTAAGTTCAGACAGCAACAAACAAGAAAATAGAATGCAGTCTGGAAATTCAATTCCAGACAGCAATATGCAATCTGGAAAATTAAATTCAGACAGCACAAAACATAAAAATACAATGCAGTCTGAAAATTCAATTCCAGACACTACTATGCAGCCTGGAAATTCAGTTCCAGACAACAATACACAGTCTGAAAACTTATATTCAGATAGAACAAAAAATGATAGAATACAGGCTAAGGAAATAACTAAATATAAAACAAGCAATAAAATTAAAAATTTAAATTCAGTTATAACCAGACCAAACAAAACAAAAATAAACATAAACTCATTAGACATACCTGAAGATAATCAGGCTAACGAAGAAGAAACCTTAAATTCAGGAACAGATACAAATTCATTGGAAATACCTGAAAATATTCAGGCCAATGAAGATCAAGCCATAAGTTCCTATAATCTGTCTGAAAATGAATTAAATAAAGAAACTCAGACAGAAACAAACAACAACTCTCAAGAATCATTGGATAGACAAAACCAAAACCCAGAGCAACAACAAAACTCTGGACAGGGTAATCTAGACAGACCAACTGAAAATGAGGTTTTACAACCAACAAGCCATAAAACAAGCTTGTATGGAAGGAAAATAGTAAAACCAAAACACTTTCAGGATTTTATCCTACAAAATAAAAAAATAAAACAAAAGGAGCCTAAATATCCAATGAGTAACCATGTTTCATATAATAAAATAAGTAAACATCATAAGAACTATCTAAAACAAATAACAATTAGCAATGAACCATGTTCATTCAATGAAGCTTCAAAGGATCCAATATGGATTGAAGCAATGGAAAATGAAATGAGAGCATTAGAAGAAAATAACACTTGGACTCTCACAGATCTTCCTAAAAACAGAAAATCTATTGGATCAAAATAGATTTATAAAATTAAATACAAACCAGATGGTCAAGTAGAAAGATATAAAGCAAGACTTGTTGCAAAAAGGTTTTACACAAAAAGAAGGTTTTGATTTTTTTGAAACCTTTGCACTGTAGTGAAAATGGTGACTATAAAAACCATAATAGCAGTTGCTTCAATGAAAAGTTGGAATTTATACCAACTAGATGTAAACAATGCATTCTTGCATGGTGAATTGAATGAAGAGGTTTATTTAAAACCTCCACAAGGCTTATTAGAAGAAAATGATAAAAGAATATGTAAACTAAATAAGTCATTATATGGGCTTAAACAAGCTTCAAGAAGCTGGTTTGAAAAACTAAGAGGAGTACTCTTAGAGATTGCCTTTTCCCAAGCAAAATCTGATTATTCTCTTTTCATTAGAGAAAAAAACAAAACATTCTATATCTCATTGTATATGTGGATGATATCATCGTCACAGGTAGCAATGAACTAGAAATTGGAATTATAAAAGTTCAATTAGAAAACCAATTCAAACTGAAAGATCTTGGAAAACTAAATTATTTTTTAGGTATTGAGGTGTCATATTCACCTCAAGGAATATATCTTTCTCAAAGAAATATGCACTAGGAATTCTAGAAGAATCTGGTCTCTCTGGTGCAAAACCTTCCAAAATACCAATGGAAAGGTTTATAGACTTAAAGAATGATAAATCTAAATTAATTCAGAACCCAACCTTCTATAAAAAGATGGTTGGTAAATTGATATATCTAAACATAACAAGGCCAGACCTAAGTTTCTCAGTAAACTGGTTAAGCCAGTTTATGCATGAACCAAAAGAAGTCCATCTTAGAGTTTTATTCAAACTAATAAGGTATATCAAAAATGCCCCAGGGCAAGGGCTACTATACAGTAGAAATGCAAGCATGATAATTAGAGCATATTGTGATGCTGACTGAGCAGCTTGCCAAATTAGCAAAAAATCCTTAACAGGTTTTTGCATTATGTTAGGAAACTCATTAGTCTCCTGGAAAACCAAGAAGCAAGTCACAATAGCCAGATCATCATGTGATGCAGAATACAGAGCTATAGCTCAAGTAACCTGTGAAATTGTATGGATTTATCAATTGATGAATGAACTAAAAATCAAAATATCAATACCCACAGACCTTTACTGTGATAACAAATCCATACATTTAACAAACAATCCAGTCTTCCATGAGAGGACAAAGCACATAGAAGTGGACTGTCATTTTATAAGGGAAATGATAAATCAAAAGAAAACTTATTAAAACAAATTGGAACTAAGTTTCAACTTGCTGATTTTCTAACAAAAGCACTTGGTGAGAAAGAAATCACAGAATTCCACTCCAAGCTTGGAATATTAAATATATATTACAAGGCTTGAGGGGGAGTAAAGGAATTACAAGTTAATTAAGATCAATTAACTTGTATAAACATAATATCTGGTTTCAGGATTTACTTGACATTTCATATGGAAGATTACTATGCAGGAAATAACCCAAAACAAATGTGTGAGATAACAAAGAAACTTAAGGCGAAAGTGCAAAAGTTTTATGAAGTCACACGGGATAATAAACAAGAAACTTAAGGTTTAAGTTTCAAGGTTTCAAATTAAATTCAACGGGCTAATTCGCGCATGGGCCGAAATATCTGGGCCAAAGACTAACTAGTTTATCAAATGTTATAATATTTGTAATAACGATTTGTAAGTTAGTTAAGCGTCGTAATTAGTTTAAAAGCAAACACTTGTAACTTGAATTAATCAATCAATTACATTTTACAGTGTGATTAAACGATTTTCTTTCTAATCTTTCTCCAACGGATTCTAGGCGATAGTTAAGTCGTGTAACCCTAGAATCCGCCCCAATCTCGCGCTACTTTATTCCTGTTCAATTCCAACCATCGTCCGATCAATTGAATCCAGTAGCAGCTGTTCGTATAAGAGATTTAATAGATTGTACCCTGTCTAAGAATTGAAAGTTGCGACCCATTTCCTACCATGACGGTGTCGTTACCTTGGTACGGCTGAGAGGCGTAGAACGAGTTGAGTGATGGTGTCATGTGGTTCGACGTACCACTGTCGAGACACCACGATCCATCGGAGGTTGTTGATGGTGCGCTACTGCCTAGCGATAGTGAGCTCATGTTGTCGCTTACGAGACTGGTGTTGTATACAAAGTTTCGGCGATTATTGCAAGTCCGGGCCGTGTGTCCAGCCATGTTACATATCTGACACACTTGATCACCAATTGATGCAGGGGTTGGTAGTGATAAACATGGATGCGCTTCTGATTCGAGTTTCGGGGAGGAATCGCGCACTCGTCGGCGGAAATGAATCGCCGGACGACGAGATATCAACTAGAAAGGGGGTGGAATTAGGTTTATTCGAATTAACTAACCCCCTATTAGTTGCCACTGTATGTGTATGTTTAGTGTAATCACTTAAAACTTTGATTAAGCAAATGAGTGTGTATTCGTTCTGTTTAAAACGTCAATTACATAAGACTACTTATTGAATAAAACTAAGCACACTTATCACTTACAACTAATTAACTGTTTTAACTATTTAATTCGTTGCTGGGCTTCTTCAAACACTTTGGCCCATTCATCTTTAATTCATTTTTTGGCCCAACGGTGTTTAATTGGTGAACTTATAGTTTCACCCTCGAATCTTTAATTGGCCCATTGTCTGATAACCTGCACTTATGCTTAATTGCATATTAGTCCAGTATAGGGGTGAGTGGGGACGGGACGAGGATTGCGTTCCCCGTACCCGGTCATTTTGATCGGTGACGAGGACGGAGAAATACCCGGACTCAAAAACCGTCCCCGTTCCCGTACCCGATCATTGGCCGGGGACAGGGATCCCCGGCCAAAATAATAATTTAATTTTTTTTTTTTAAATAATAATGTTATTAATGTAATTAAAATCGATTTAGTGAGAGTATGATTTAGGGTTTAAGGAGAGAAATAAATTTAGGGATTTAATATTTCACATTTGGAGTTTAAAATTAAAAATTTAAGAAATATTGAAATTTTAAAATGTAGGGGGTTAAATATAATTTTTTATGAATATATTTTAAATATAAACTTATGGGGGGTTAAATATAATTGTTTTATGGACATATTTGATATATAAACTAATGTATTTAATATATTATATAGGGTTATTCATATAAATTATACTATATAAAATATTATATAAGGTTTAAATGCAATTTTTTCAGGTACGGGTATTATCCGGGGCGGGGATTTCAATCCCCATCCCCGTACCCGGAAATGACCGGGGATTTCGGTCGGGGACGGGAATTTTCCTACTAGGAAAATCCTCCCCATCCCCGTACCCGCCCGGCTGGATACGGGGCGGGTACCGGATACGGGGAACCTCACCCCTAGTCCAGTAGTCATATATTATACACTAATCCTTGTTAATTACTTCTTTAGGTAGCAATGGTGGATTGAAATATAATACTCTGGATGGCGGTAATTCGGTGGTGGTGGGTTGTAGGTTGGTGCTCCGGGATGTGGTTGATAGTTTGAGTGGTAGTTTGACCCTCGACTGCGTCTCCCATTGAATCGATCACCGCGGAATCGTCAGCGTCCTCTAAAGTTGTTATATTGCTGATAGTTGTTGTGATTGGAGTTGTTTCCCGACGTTGAATCGCTTCGTACTGTCGATTGCTAAGCTGTGAAGGAAATGGGGCTCGTCGCCGGTGGCCCTGTTCTTTTTAACAAGTCTTCTTCTTGAAGCAGATGGCTGACCAGCTCATCGAATGACGTAGCTGGGTTGAAGTCTAAATGGGTTAAGAAGCTTCTATAGTTTTCATCTAGCCCATCTACCACATAGCCGATAATCTCCTCTACTTCTATGTTTGATCCGGCCGTACGTAAGGCATCCACCGTTGTCCTGACTTCCATCAGGTACTCTGACATTGTGACGTCCGTTTTCTTTTTGGTAGCACGCAGTTTGGTTTGGAGAGACTTCAGGTGGATGTTGCACAAAGGTGAAAGAAATCGATCAAGGAGTTGTCAGGCTTCTTTGGAGGTAGTGCAGTGGAGGATCATTGCCTGAACGGAGGGAGAGACTATAGAGCGTATGCAGGTAAAAACTAATTGATTCGATTTGATCCATTTCTTGTACTCAGGGTTGTTCTCACCGGTTGTATTTTCTGGTTATTGGTGCGGCTCATTGATGATGGTGGAGAGTTAGTGGAGTTTCAATACTCCCAAGAAGTGGGACTTCCAGCATATATAGTCTATCTTATTCATTGGATTACGGAGAGGGAATTGATGTTATAGGACGTGGGGAGACGGTGTGGGTTGTTGGAGTTCTCGTCGGGAAGGAGGTTGGTGTCATCTGAGATTTCCAGGTTGGGTGGTGTTGGTTGCTCAGTGGTAACCATGTTGTCATGTACATGGTTGTTGGAGGAAGGTGGCTAGTGTATCTTTGGATATGGAGTTGAGAGAGAGAACGATGTAGAAACTGAAGAGGCTCTGATACCATGTTGAAGGTAGTGATTTAGAGAAGATGGAGGAGGAAGATGATCGGAGAAGATGGACTGGTTGTTGTAAATTCACAACAGTTTATATTTATACTACTTTTATACATCGTATTACTCTTATACCCTTATGGGGTTATTTGTCTTTTTGGCCCTTACGGGGTTATTTCTTGTAGATCCTCTATGATTTGTTGTATTACCCTTTCCAGTCTTGCCAAGTTTTATATCCAAAAACCAAACAAGGTTTTGGAGATCCCTATTACAGGAAAATCTCTTGGGTATAGTGATTGCATTCCATTAATAAATTCTTTGCGATCTATTCTTGACAAATGGAAAGGATGTGCATTTTTATACTCCAGAAGAGCGCAGCTCCTCCAGTGGATCGGGAAGCTACTATATGTTCTACAGATCGAGTGCACTGTCCTCCCTTTCAAAGTCATCGAAAAGATTAAAAGTCTACCCTACAAGTTTATATGGACTAACCAACGCTTGACCGCTATAGTAATTGAAAGAATGGGTAGAGTTTGGACCGATGAGGGGATTTGGGCCGACTAAGTACGAAAACGCCACATAAAAAAACAGGAACCGACAGCAATTCAAGTTCGCCAAAATGATTTCTTCTTGTGGAGGAACTCCGTTAAAGAAATAGAAGTCATTAAACAAGTGATGTACATTTATTTCAATTAATACAAGTGATGATGTATGGTTGGATTAGGGTTCACTCTCTTTCTCTCTCTAGTATAGGTGATGTGACGTGTCCTCCTTCTTCCAAGGAGACTAGTATTAATAGAACCTTAGTTAGTCGTGGTTCGGACCTTAATATTCATGGGTCGAGAATGGGTTGACGGTGGCCTGGGCGATGTTCCTGAACCGTCTTTTCGGGTCGAGGTTCGGTTCGTAGCAAATCTGGAAATGCTGTTGGGGCGGTTTATCGGGTCAGGCATGGCCTAATGATGTTCCTGTTTGGGTCACTCTAATACGTGGGTCGAAGGTACCATCAACAGGTACATTGTTAAAAAATGAGATATTTGATTTTGGTCGTCTGTTTTTTTTCGAGATATGATATTGGTCTGACATCGATCGGATGTATTATATATGGTTCTTAAAAGACAAAAAAAATTGTTAATGATTTAAACCGTTGGATAAAAAATTATTGATAGAATAAATAATAATATCTCACTGGTATATATGATATTTCTCAAACCCTCATGTATTCTACATTCTAATATTTTTTGTTATTTTTTGTTGAATACAAATAGAAATTAGTCAAATTAGTAATTAAACACACATGACATTTTGATATATGATACATCTTCTTCAACTTTGGTAAATGGTAATTACTATGGTAATTAACTAAGTAAGTAATCAATAAAGCTTCTAGACTCTTCCACCTTTGGTGTTAATAAACCCTAGCTTTCATTCTCCCTAAAAACATTACAAACATGAGCAATGACCTTCTCTTTGGCACTCCACATCCCTGCAAATCTAACCGACATATCATCCCGATCATTTTCAATACATCCACTGTCGCTTGGCCACGTCTGTCTCTCACACTGTGCCCCATTGTGAACCCTACGTTCCCAAATGCATTGCACACCCAAAGAAGAACGAGTATATAAGATATCTTTAATCCATAATAAAAAAGATATTGTATAACGGACTATTAATGACCAAATTGAAATTCAGTAACCTCACTGAAAGATAGAAGAGGTTTTCAAATTAAAAGTTAATTTTGATGATACCATCTTTACTGGACCAGACTCATTTGGATCCATTAGGACCCACGACTTATACGAACTTGTATAAATAGAAGGTTCAAATCATTATAACACGATTATAACACCATGTATTATAACATCAGAAGCTGGTCTTATAAGTTTAACTATAATCAATGAAGAAAAACAGCTTGTGAGATCATTCACATACCTAACCACTTTAGTTGTGATAGTTAAAAAGTTAAAGTAGTTGAGTGAGTCATTTGTGATCATCTCCCTCTCTGTCATGTAGATGAGAAAGATAAAAATGGCAATGTGAGTTGTGTTGGACAACACAAGTGACCTGAGATTCCCACCGGACATCAGAACTTTCTCCTCATCGTCTTCTCCAAAAGGGTAAAAAATGGTATAAGGAGCATGATATCTGCTTCCCTACCAAAAATAAAACTCGTAAAACTATATTTATAATAACATGGCTAACCTTGTTGAAGTGATCGGAGATGACATCCGACAGATTGGATTCACCATCCATTGAATACGATCGAGATGATCTTGGGGGCATTGCAAGGGAATTGAGAGCACAAGATAGAGAGAAAATGTAGAGTGTTTTAACAATGTGAAAACCTTGAGTATTGCTGTATATTGATTGGGTATTTGTACAAGTATTAGTAGGTAACAACCCACTATGTATTATTGAGTGGGGGTTGTTATTAAATTTGTTATAAAGAATATAAATGTTATATTAATTTATATTCCAATACATCTCCTCAAGATGGCGTGGGCTGATCAACGACGCCAAGCTTGGACTTTATCTCAAGGAACCGTGATGAGGGCAGTGGTTTTGTAAAACCATCTGCGATTTGGTCCTTTGTCGATATGTGTGTTACTCGTAATATTTCATCCTTGATTAATTCTCGTACGAAATTAAAATTGAGTGTCATATGTTTCATTCTGGAGTGAAAGACTGGATTATGTGCCAGATGTTTTGCTCCTAGGTTATCTGTCCACAGTTGGGAACAAGTAACTTGTATATTACTCGAAGTTCTTTTAGCAGATTTCGTATCCATACCGTTTCTGAAGCAGCATCAGCAAGAATACGAAACTCAGCCTCCGTGGATGACCGTGCAACTGTAGGTTGTTTCTTGGCTGACCATGACACTAGACTCTTTCCGATAAATATAGCGAATCCTCCCGTACTTCGTCGATCATTTGGATATCCAGCCCAGTCTGCATCCATATATGTATTCACTCTATATGATGGTGATGGAGTAAACAAGATTCCACGTGTACTTGTACCTTGTAAATATCTCAAAACCCGTTTTGTCGCTGCCCAATGTAATGTGGTAGGGTTTTTTAGATACTGACACAGTTTGTTTATCACAAAGGATATGTCAGGCCGAATGTTTACCAGATACAGAAGAGCTCCGACCGTGGATCGATACAAGAGCTTACCTTCGAAGAGTACTTCATCGGTTGCGTTTAATTTCATAGATGAAGGCATGGGTGTTGGTGCAGATTTGGCCTTGTCCATTTTTGTTCGACTAAGTAGATCGCACGTATATCGATGCTGAGACAGGGTATAATACCCAGTAGAACTTACAAGTGTAAATTCCATTTTCAAGAAAAAACGAAGCTTTCCCATATCTTTCAGTTTGAATTCTGATGATAAAACTGCAATAAGACTGATAATATTTGATATAGATGATCCTGTGATGACGATGTCATCTACATAAATGAGCACGAAGATTTGGGAAGTTCTTGTGACTCGGATAAAAAGTGATGCATCTGAACATGTACTGCTAAAACCAACCGATTTAAGAAAATTGCTCAGCCGATCGTACCACGCTCGAGATGATTGGCGGAGTCCGTATAGTGACTTATGCAGTCGACAAACTTTGGTTGGATGATCTTTACTCACAAACCCGAGAGCTTGTACCATGTATACTAGTTCTTTCAAATCTCTATTCAAGAAAGCGTTATCAACGTCGAGTTGGCGAATATGCCAACCTTTGGATATTGTGATTGTCAGCATAACTCGAATTGTAGGAAATTTTACCACTGGGCTATATGTTTCATCAAAGTCGATTCTTTCAACTTGCGAGAAACCATGGGCCACTAATCGTGTTTTCCGTCGTAAGAGTTTTCCATCTGCGTCTCTCTTTATTTTGAAAATCCATTTGCAAGTTACTAAATTTGCCCCCTTCGGTAGATCAGTTAGAGACCATGTGTGATTCCTTGCTAGTGAAGCTATTTCCATTTCCATGGCCTAACTTCATTCTTGTGACTTTGCAGCTTGTTTAACTGTGGTTGGTTCTGTGACTTCATCAATGTTCAGTGAAGTAGCTTCCAAGCCTGCCAGAGCGCGATAGTCCACTCGTGGTATATTTCTAAGTGTCTGATGGCGGACTGGAGGATTTGGGGGAGTGACAGAGCCGCTAGCTTATAGTTTCAACAGCATGGACTGGGAGAGTGGTAGACTCATTTCTTGGAGAGATGATGGATCTCACAGATCTTGACGTTTCTAGTGAGACCGAATTTAGATTTGACAATTGACCATGTGATAACGAGTCTAGGGTCAATTGTATCGGATCAGATGGATTCACTGATAATATACCCTATGGAGTTGATGGAGTTGTAACCGGCGCACTTTGAGTTACCTGTAATTTTGCAAACGGAAAATTTTTTTCGAGAAAGGAGCAGTGACGTGAGATGTAGAATTTGCGATTTTGAAGATTCAGACAGATATATCCCACATGAGATGGACTATATCTAAGAAATACACATGAAACAGACCGGAGAGAGAACTTATGTTGATTGTATGGTCTGAGAATTGGAAACGCTTCGCACCCAAATACCTTGAAAAATAGGGGTTTGGGTCGAGTGTTGGACAACTTTTGGATTGATGGAATTCCATGTGTTTTTTAGGGTACCTGATTGATGATGAAGATTGTTGTGGAGAACGCAAAGTTTCAGATACTCTGCCATGGGCTAACAAAGTTAAGCCCGTGACGACAATGTATCTGATTTTTCTTTCAGCTGTCCCACTTTGTTCATGAGTGTGAGGACAAGATTTCCAATATGAATACCATGAGTGATGAAGTAGAAGTTGAGGGTTGTAAATTCTCCCCTAGAATCAGATTGGAAGAATTTGATTTTGTTCCCTATTTGTCTCTCAACCATGACGTGAAAAATTTCCGCTACTTCAGACTTAAGTTTCATAGGAAAGAGCCAGATAAACCTTAAAAAATCATCAATGAAGAAGAAAAAAATAGCGATGATCATTATAAGAATAAACGAAAGCAGGTCCCCAAACATCACTATGAATTAACTCTAGTGGAGACTGACACTTAGAGTATGTTGGATTAAGGTGACTATGACTCGTCTTACCCAAGATGCATGACCTACATTGATTGAATTTAGAGGAAATAAATGACAATTTATTTGAAACAAGAACGCGACACATAATTGACTCGTGTGGATAACCGAGCCTTTGGTGCCAAATATCCAAGTTGGCTCGAGTCGAATTGGGAAGTGGCGCATTGGGAGAGATTTTGTAGAGACTCCCATTATGTCACCCTTGAAGAAGTACCTTGTAAGTTGCTCGGTCCTTCACAATAACAAACATAAAGTCAAATATAAAATAACAATTATTATCCCTGCAAAATTACTGAACGGATAATAACGAAGTTTTTAGAGATGGTACGTGTAAGATATTACGAAAAAGAAAATTGGAGGACATGTTTGCAAAATTACCGTCACCCAGATTTTTAATTTTGAGATGGAAGCCATTACCTAGTTGCGCCAACCCTGGTCCATGATACGGCAGTGCATGATGAAATCGACTGAACATTCAGGGTAAAATGATGAGTTGCACCTGTATCCAGGTACCATGAATTTACATCAGTTTGATCCAAGTCATTTATGGAGAAATTTGGATCAGTAATATATGTGTGATTTGTTGAGGGTTGGCTATTGAAATTGTCTCCAGGTTGATTGGCCGGAATTTTGGGAATTTTGTATATGGGCTGGAGAATTAAATTGTTGTTGGGTTGGATTATATATTGGGAAATTTAAGTTTGGGTAGCTTATTCTTTCTTGGACTGGGCTGCAATAATTATTTAAATTTAAAGTGGGATTTATGTTGGATTGGGCCGGATATGGGGACTGGGCCAGATATGGAGAACAGGTAACCCAGTATTGGGACTTATAAGGGGAGTGACTCGTGCCCCCACAAACCAAACACGGGTCACGACGGGGTTGCGCGATCCGCGTCCCCCTCTTCCATTCCCGCCGAACGACGCGCGACTGAATCTGCCGGATCTGCCAGAACACGTCCTCCCGTTCCCGGTGTTGAAGACCAACGCACCTCCAGCCGACTTCTGGTTCATCATCGTGCCGCCCGTCCCTATCATCGAGACGGATTTGGTGAGATACCATCACCTCCAAGAGCTCGTCAAACCCTACCGTTTCTTGTCAGACGGTGAGGGCTATCACAACCTTCCCATAGTCGGCACCCAAGTTGTTGTAGACTGTGGCGTTGAAGATTCTTGTGGGGATAGCAGCTCCGGCGGCGGCGAGTTCATCAACAATTAATTTTACTCGTCGGAGGTATGTTGCTACATCTTCACCGGAGGTGTGTTTGTTGTTTTGTAACTGCATTTGCAGTTGAATAATTCTTGACTCAGATGGCCGGTCATATGTTGAGGCCAACGTTGCCCAAATATCCGCTGCAGATTCTAGTGCGATGATTTTGGGCAGCACTTCCTCCGTTAGCGAAGAAAAAATCCAACTAACAAGGAGTTGGTCCTTCCGCCATCATGCCGTGTAGATTGGGCATGACAGATTTGGCATTGGAGATGGAACCGATTTGTCGACAATGTTATTAAACCAAAGCAATTCAATAGAGGGGTGAATTGCATCTTCCAAAGCAAATAATTGGTACTTGTTGGCTTGATGTGGAGGAAGCTTTGAATTGACCCAAAAGAGGAAGATCGGCCAGAATTTGATTTGGCATTTGTACCACAACTTGAGAGTTGATTCCAACAGATGGATCACCAATAGTTGTGGCATTGCTAGAAGGTAGCGAAAGCATTTTCGATAATGACGGATGTTGTGGCATTACCATAGGTGGAGCGCCAAGCGCTTGATTTACCTCAGGATTTGCGGCGATTGATACCATGTTAAAGTGATCGGATCCGACAGATTGGATTCACCATCCATTGAAGACGAGATCGAGATGATCTTGGGGGTCATTGCAAGGGAATTGAGAGCACGAGATAGAGAGAAAACATAGTGTTTTAGCAATGTGAAAATCTCGAGTATTGTTGTATATTGATTAGGTATTTATACAAGTATTAATAAGTAACAACCCACTATGTATTGAGTGGGGTTGTTATTAAATTTGTTATAAAGAATATAAATAATATGGAAAAACATCTGGAACGGCCCGTCCGCACGGTGATCACCGTGCGGACACCAGATCAAACCGTCCATTGGTGTACTGGACACTTACAGTTCGCTCGATGTTCCACCCAAGAACCAAACGAGACCGATCGGAGACGCCAATGCTAGCACCGACAGACCCATCCGAACGGAACCCATCGCGAGTTCCAGTTCCGCGTTCCGCGAACGGAACCCATCGCGAGTTCCAGTTCCGCGAACGGAACCCATCCGAGTTCCAGTTCCGCGAACGGCAATCCCATCCGAACGGAACCCATCCAGTTCCAGTTCCGCGATGACAGATTGCAGTTCGCGATCGCGGTGATTGCAGTTCGCGATGACAGAACGTTCGCGGAGATTGCCGTTCGCCAAAGGATTCGGGACGAGATTGGACTCCGATATGGGGGGCACCTGAACGGGAGGCAGGGCATCGTATCTACCGTAGATAGACAATCGGAGGGTACAGAGCACGGTACCGCACCGTGCTCTGTTGCGGACAGGGTCGTCTTGGATTTCTTCTGTAAATAATATATTAATTTATATTCCAATAAACCTAACCCAAACCCTAAACTCACATCATCACGATGAATTGGTAGGTATGTCGGAGAGGTCGAAGTTTGACAGACTGACGTGTCTTGAATTCATGGATTGGAAAACAACGTCGACGATCTTCTCCGTGCTACTCAACCCACGCAGCATCTCAGAAGGCCACAAGAGAAAACTACATACGATGATATGCACCAGTATGAGCCCCAAAAATATGTAGATCAAACGATCCGATTTCTTCATGGAGAGAAAGTGATTGAACATCAGCTCTCCCTCGGTTTTATCGCTCAGTAATTATTCGATCTCTTCCGTCTCCTCGTCGGTTCTCCGGCGGCGAAGAATCCACAACGTGAATTGATCTCAGGCACGGAGGAAAGAGCTAGTGTGTTTCCGACGAGGACGAGAGGCATGATGATGAGGAACAAACCGTTGTTTGTACTTAATGGTACCATACCTTCTTTTGTAGGAACGCAATTCGATAAAGAAGATATTTTGGTAATAGACATTTTTACGATATAAAAAAATACCCTTCGTTATAAAAAAAAACTAGTGTTTAATTAAACCTTTAAGGGTGTTATTTTTTAACTCACAATATTTCTTCACTAAGTGGTCAAGCAAGAAGCAAACCCAAGTTTCGCTTACTTGCACGAAACTGATATTTTATGGTATCACATGAAAAGTTTGAATTTTATCGTTGCAGTATGTGACGCCGTTCTCACGGTCTCATATGATATTAAAAAAGAAACGGAATTTATTTTCAATTCTTCGACATTTAACTCTATATGTTACCAAGAACCCTTAAATAAGCAACGTTTATCTAGTGAGATATTAGTAGATCCACCATTCATATGACATCTTACGATTATCTTTTTTTTTTTGCAGATCACATCTCGAGGAGAACAGACGATCGAAATTAAATATCTCACACGAAGTCAAACCCCCCTTAAATAAGCAAATGGTAAAAATTTTTCGAACTCGTCCTGGTCGTCCAACTTTAATCTTTTGATTTTGAATTTTTGGAAGCAGATGATGGTTGCAATCTTGATAAAAAGTGGATTATATAGTCGGTGAATCACATACTTCTTCTTGATTGAAATATGCGGCCGATATCGTTAATTACTACATACATATAGCCTAATTACACCTTAAACAACCAGGTCTACAAGAAACAGAGATTTACCCTCAAATCTTAAAAAATAGATAGGATAAAAAGAATAAGCCCAATGGGCTTTAGAATTGTGCATCAATCCTTAGATCGTGATTGTGTTTGCTATGTGTTCAGATGATATACCAGAATCGTATAATATATCACTGAACGTGTAAATCGTAGTGGAAGAGTATACAATGAGACTCGAACCTTGAATTTCAAAAACGTTAATAGTTATCTTAATCAGTTGAGTTAATCTCTCTGTGTAATGCTAAAATCAAGTCTATTACAACCAAATTAGAATGAAAATAAGGCAAACGGGGGACAATGATGATCTGCACTGATAGAAGATCACCAGAAATAGGAGAAAAAAGAGGAGATCAGAATAGGGGAATCAGAAAATAGCATAAGTGTCAGAAGGGAGACGAGGAAGGAGGAGTACCAGGGAGATTATGATTAAAACAAAAGTTGTCCGGCCTCTCTTGAGTCGCGATGAGCTTATATAAACCCCCGACAGTGCAACAACAAAGCGGTTGATCACAATCAATGTCGGCAAGTTGCGTTGATCGTGTGACGACCTTTCCAGATGTGTTGCTCCCTGCGACGTGGCTTGCTGACTCGAACCTGCTACGTCAATTGTTATTGATTAACAAAGCTTAACGAGGATCAGGTGCAAATCGACTGATACCATGCGACTAGGTGCAACAACTCGATCCTAGCCCTCAAATGTGTATCCAATGGTTAGTCATGATTGGTCTTATCCAATTTTATGGCACTAGATCCTTTTCTTATTTTTATACAAGGAAAATTAGGTTTCAAATTTTCAATCAATATAACCATTGATTTGATTCCATTCATCTTTTTCAAAAAATACTAAAAAATATGGTTATTTATGTTTATACCCTTCAAACTCTTACTATTGAATTTAGTAGTTTATGGTAATTATTTACGAATTGATCCTAAATAAGTTAATAAAGATAATCTAATCCTAACCGTTGATGTCTTATCCATTTGTTTTCTACTGTGAATTTTAACGATTCGGATTAGTTTTAGGGGTATATATATAATTTATTATATTATTAGGGATCAGGAGTGTAAAAATCCATTATTTTCCATTATCTTCCACAGGTTTACCTACGTTTACCTTTTTTTTTTGGTGTTCTTCGAAAGAGACGGGTTTCTGCCAAGTTCTAAGGAAGAGACCTGATCTCTCCTTGAATCTTTGATTCGCCAGAATAGCTTTTTTTTATTTTCCGGTCGGACGATTCTAGTTTTTACGGATCAGTCAGCGAGAGATGGTTGCGCAATCAGGATCTATCCAAAGAAAGGGAGAGAGGGTTTATGCTTGTGATGCTGTTTCCGGTATGATGGTTGTTCCGAGCACCAAGGAACTCCACCATGCCATCATTAAGGAAACGTCTGATTTGAATGATGATTCCGAGATTAGCTTTCGTTTTCCCGATATCAAGGAAGCGTTGAATGTGAGTTTGTTGCTCTTTTATATACATGATATGCATTTTTTGTTGTTTGTTTTTATTTAGAAGTGGGGGAAATAGATTCTGCATTCTTCTGTTGGATTTTTTATTTTTAAAGTTGGGTTTCGTCGATGGGTTAAAACTGTGAATCTTTTGAAACAGAAAATTAAGATGAAAAGAGAAGTTGGGGAGTTTCTCAGCGGAGCTTTGGCTGGGGCTATGTCCAAAGCTGTTTTGGCTCCATTGGAGACGATCAGGTAGTTTTGGTGGTGATTTACTCATTTAATTCACATTATACATTTTTTAATCCCTGAATTCGAGCAATGAAGATGGATTTTGTAAACATCTGTTGATTTGAATTTTATTGTGTTTAAGCATGCAATTATAATGGAGAAGTGGAAAACCTGCCATGATGATCAAAGTTTTGAATTGTTTTCTTGCAGGACACGGATGGTGGTAGGAGTTGGATCGAAACACATTGCTGGAAGTTTTCTTGAGATCGTTGGACAATATGGATGGCAAGGACTCTGGGCTGGCAATGCTGTGAATATGCTTCGGATAATCCCGTCACAGGCTTTCGAACTCGCCACGTTTGAATCGGTGAAAAGATATGTTATTTCAGCACAGGAGGATTGGGACAACAAAAAGGAGGAAGATAAAATGCTGAAAATTGGTCCCATAAATCTCTGCTTGTCGCTTTCCTGGATTTCTCCTGTTGCTGCTGGAGGTGCTGCTGCCGGTATTGCAAGCACCCTCACTTGCCATCCTCTTGAAGTTCTTAAAGTAATTCAGAGTTGGAGATTTCGATGCAACTTACATTTTCATTATCTGTATATTGAAAACAGAGCAGTGTTTTTTCAGTTCTGATGTTTTTCATTTTACAGGATCGCTTAACTGTGGATCGTGTAGCTTATCCCAGTCTACTTGTTGCTTTAAAAAGAATTTGGCAGAATGAAGGCATTGGTGGTGTGTACTCTGGTCTTACACCTACTTTGTTGGGGATGCTTCCATACAGCACCTGCTATTATTTCATATATGACACTGTGAAAAAATCATATTGCATATCTAAGAAGAAGAAAAGTCTAAATCGTGCAGAGCTTATGCTTGTTGGGGGCATGTCAGGTTAGTTTTTAATGCTGTCAACATAGCATAATTTTTAAATATTGCTTCCACACAATATATATCATCTATAATTTATATACAAAATGCTTGATAATCTGCATTTCGTATAAATATCAAGGTTCTTCACTTAAATGTTGATTCTCATATGAACAATTCTTATTGTCATGTTTCAAATGTTCTTAGGTGTTGAAAATATCTGTACATCTTGTTTATTTTTGTTCTTCTATGGTGGATGCAAAAATAAGCTTCTTGATATAGCTCGATATTTTTATTTTGTGTACAAACATCATTTTATGAATTATGTAATTCTTTTTCAGAATGTTGTGGGATTAAAATGGATTCGAGAATATACTAAGATTTTGAGAACATTCTAGAATATATATATTAAAGAGTCGATTTTTTTTAGCTTCTCCCTTAATTTTATCATGTAGTATTTATGTTATATTTGATGATCAAATCAAATCATTTCGTTGAGCAATGAGCACACAGCATCCACTGTAGATAGGTGTAAATTCATAATCAGTATGATTTCTGAATCTATTGACATTACAGAATGGTTAATTTGGAGTAATGAAATGAAGAGATGACCTTTAACCATCATTTTGTAGATGAGTAGGATTTAAATAGTTTAAAAGTATATTTTTTTCTTATTATTTCATTTGAATCATTTGTTTTCTTCCGCCTTGTAATTAGATTTTACTTGAAGCAATCCCCAGTCCCCACTCTTCTCGTGCACTCACAAGATTTCATTGTTAGCAACTTGATTGGTTTTGTGAAGTAAAAGAATCCATTGCAAAACTATAATCAGCCATTGATATTGGTGATTTTGTGTTAAGATGACGATTGACGAAGAAGAAAAGTAGCACTAGGAGTAACTACACTGCTCAACCCAATTGTATTTTTTTACCAGTGTTGTGATTATGAATGGGTGGTGTGGAATGTGGATAACTGGATATAACCATTGATGATGGTGTTTGCTGATGAATTAAGCAAAAATGCTCATAATGGCATATGTTTATTTATGACAGGTGCTCATGGAGTAAGCAAGTGCTTATTCAAGTAGTAGATGGGCCAATGAGTATTGTATTGACTTTCTATGCTTCTGAATCTTGACAGTAGTAACTAGTAATGGCATTGCATTGTGCATTCATTGATTAATTTAAGATCAAATCATTCATAAATTCAAAAGTTAATCTGATGTGTTCTTTTTGGTTTATCATTGCAATCAGGTTTTGTAGCAAGCACCATCAGTTTCCCATTGGAGGTGGCGAGAAAGCGGTTGATGGTAGGCGCAATCCAAGGCAAATGCCCACCTAACATGGTAGCTGCCTTAGTAGAAGTATTGAAAGAAGATGGTATAAGAGGGCTTTACAGAGGATGGGGTGCAAGTTGTTTGAAAGTAATCCCAAACTCTGGTATCACATGGATGTTCTATGAAGCATGGAAGGATGTTTTGATTGGTGGCAGTGGTAGATCCCTTGTATAACCAACGAACTACCATCACATAAATCTGCTTATTTATGTCATTCTTTTAACATCAAAATTGACAACCAGCGCAATTTTGTTGAGCATTGATTATTGGTTTACATGTAAAATTTGAGTTAGAATTTTACTAAACTTAGATGTTAGAACCCTAATTATTAATAATTAATCTTGATACTATCAGATTTTGATTATTTTAAAATTTTACTTATACTTCGGTTTAGGTGAAGAGTTAGATATTGCAAAACCTTGGATGGAGCCATTGGTTTTTGTTGGTGGATTTTGACTATTCCAATGTTGAAAAAACTGCAAGTTTATGGACAGGTTGCGTACCATCAATCTTGTAAAATCTTGACTTGATTAACCGTGAGCGCCGGTAGGATTTTCCGTTCCTCATCATTTGCATATGGTCATCAGTTTTTTTGTCTTTTGCGTACCATTTCTCAAGATCAGATCAGTAATAAACGGTCGAGATCAAATATAATGTGTTTACATCTTAGATAAGATCAAATCCAAGCCTTTGATTAACAACTAAAGGGAATTTTCGAAAGAGAGAGGATGAGGATTGTTGAGCAAGAAAGATAGGAATATTTATTATCGGAGCGAGAATAAGATCCGATTAAGATTCAATTATTTTCTCTCTCTTGACTGGGTTGTTATATAAAGTACACTTTGTTGTACCCAGTTGTCACTCCACTCGTTCTCGATTTTTCATCTGTCTTTCGGCCACCGGTTTCGTCTTCTTCCGTTCTTCGCTAAGATGTCTGCTTACGTTGGGAAATACGCCGGTAAATTTCGTTCAGATCTCCAGATCTGGCTATGTTTCTTCGTTTTTTTACCGAGATCTGTTTTTGTTTTTCTGTAAATCAGATGTTGCATGCTATGTTGATTTGTTGTATATGTCCGATCTAGTTCGTATCTGCCGGATCCGATCTTTTTTTTTTAGGTTTATTTGCTGTTTCTGTCAAGGGGATCGTAGTTAGGATTTATTTTTACTATTTAATTTTCATGTTTCGATCTTCGTCAACTTCCTGTTTTGTATATCTAGGTTTTTTTTTTTAAATGATTTGGTTTGTTGTTTGTGGTTTGATCTTTGGAATCTGTAGATGAATTGATTACCAATGCTGCCTACATCGGCACCCCTGGAAAGGGAATTCTTGCGGCCGATGAATCTACTGGCACAATCGGCAAGCGTCTTTCCAGCATCAATGTTGAGAACATCGAATCCAACCGTCAAGCGCTCCGTGAGCTTCTCTTTTGCACACCTGGTGCTCTCAAGAACCACATCAGTGGTGTTATCCTTTTTGAGGAAACCTTGTACCAGAGCACTGTTTCTGGGAAGCCATTTGTTGATGTACTTAAGGAAGCTGGTGCTCTACCTGGTATCAAAGTAGACAAGGGTGTTGTTGAACTTGCTGGTACCTGTGGTGAGACGACTACACAAGGTCTTGATGACCTTGGCAAACGTTGCAAGAAGTACTACGAGGCTGGTGCTCGTTTCGCCAAGTGGAGGTCTGTTCTTAAGATCACTGCCAATGAGCCATCACAGCTTTCCATCAACGAAAATGCTAATGGACTAGCTCGATATGCTATAATTTGCCAGGAGAATGGTCTTGTCCCCATTGTCGAGCCTGAGATCCTAGTTGATGGTCCACACGACATCGATCGATGCGCTGACGTGACTGAACGTGTCCTTGCCGCTTGCTACAAGGCACTTAACGACCACCATGTCCTTCTCGAGGGTTCATTGCTGAAGCCAAACATGGTTACACCTGGTTCAGACGCAGCCAAGGTTGCACCCAAGGTAGTGGCTGAGTACACTGTAAGAACACTTCAGCGCACTGTCCCCCCAGCCGTCCCTGCCGTTGTTTTTCTTTCAGGAGGTCAGAGCGAGGAGGAGGCGACATTGAACTTGAATGCCATGAACCAACTTAAGGGGAAAAAGCCATGGTCGCTGTCTTTCTCATTCGGACGTGCGCTTCAGGCAAGCACCTTGAAGACATGGGGTGGCAAGGTGGAGAACAAGGAGAAGGCACAGACAGCTTTCTATGCAAGGTGCAAGGCAAACTCAGAGGCGACACTTGGAACTTATAAGGGTGATGCCATCAAAGGTGCTGGTGTTGATGAGAGTCTCCATGTCAAAGACTACAAGTACTAAGTCAGGTTTGATGATCTTTCATCTGCTGCAAGTTGTTGTTATGGATTTGGAAATTGGATGGTTCTTTTGTGTTTTGTTAATTTAAACTCTACTTTATGAGTCTTATGTTATTAGAGAATAAATAATGTGGTCTTTTTTGAGCTTTGAGCCTTTAGCTTTCTTCTTCAATGGTGTATTAGAGAGGTCTTTTGTAGCTTGTTCTGAAAAAACAGTTTTTTTTCATTTGCAATCTTTCTTTTGTTTTTGATAGATCAAGATTGCTTGGTCTCACTCATTCTCAATGATTAGTTTAAAATCGTATTTTTATTAATCACAGTATTAATCATTCAATGAGAGAATGAACTAGATATGAAATTAACATCATTAATGGTGAAATATCAATATCTTTTTTGATAACGAAAAAGAAAGAATAGAACTTTAATAGTAATCTGAACAATTGAGTTTCTGTGCACATATAAACTTAGCAAAATTAAAACCTGCCACTCTTTAATTGCTTCAACCTCATGGGCCATTAATTTCACGTTTTTCATTAACTGGAAGAAGTAAAATCAATCAAACATACAGATTTTACAAATAGGAATTGTGAAGATTAAGTAAATTGCTATTGAAAAAGAAAAATGGCAGTTCAAAGAAGAGATTAAGAGAATGTCAAACAAAAACATTTAACATTAAAGACGACAAGATTACGACTTGATCTTTGAATACAAGTTTAAAAAGAACCTATTATTACTGCAGTCTTGGTCTTTTCTTTGCATCATCCTTGGCAATACTTTTCTTCTGCATACCTGATGATGATTGTGAATTTTCTTTAAATGCACTCAACTTTCCTTGTTGCTTAACAAATTCTGAGAAAGATGGTATGGAAGGAAGCTCATTCCTTTGTGATGTAGATTTCACCCATGGTGGTTGTTGTAGAGAAGTTTCTGGTTTGCAGCAAACATCGGTTCCTTCTATACTCTCTTTTATCAGAAAATCTTTTTCGTTGCAAACAAAATCTTGTGGAATCGATGAACTTGCTGGGCATTCCACCTCAATGTGGGGAGTACAATTGTCACTAATGCGATTACATATATCTTCATAAGTGGAAGTAGATAACCACCTGATGATGCTGGCAACTTGTGAAATGTAGAATGTTTTTCCAAGTTTTCCATATTTTTTGTAGCATTCCACCTCAAGAATGACTGAGGCAGCATGTAAATCTATTCTGAAGAAGACAATAAAATCAAGAGAATAAAATTATACAAGAGATTATTTGTTTTGTGCACATGCAAATATACAATGTAATGAAAGATGACGCTTCCCATTTAAATTACTGTAATGACGATATATTGAAGCATGAATTATTAATAACTTATTTAAGTTGAAATATATTACAAAGAGAGAAAATAACTTACGACTTTTCATTGCGTTCTTGTGCCCGTTTCAAGCCATTTAACAACCTTATTTTACTCGCTTCCCGCAATTTGTCAGGAACAATGATTTTATTGCTCAAGTCACCAGTCTGTTAACATAATGTCAGATAAAATTCAAATAGCTTGCATGAAATAATAAACAAACCACACCTGATTTCTATTACGATTCAAAATTTAAAATATTTTTCAAACAAAAAAAACCATAAATGAAACAGAAATATGCAGATCAGGGCACTCTGCAGTGTTCTACTGATGTACACACAGATCTTCATTACATATTTACATCTATATTTTCCTTCTACACATTTTTGGTACAGAATATAGCACTAAAACATTCATTTATTGAAAATAACACATTGCATTAAAAAAAAACTAGAATAGATGAGCCACACTAGTTTAAAACCATTTACCTGTTTCTTATCTTTTTTTTTGTAATATGACTCTTCAGCTCGCTGCAATGCATCAATCTTCATGTTTACTTTTGATTTTGATGATACTTTTGACATTTGTATTTTCTCTAGTACCTCTGTTCCATCTGCATTCTCGCAAAAATAACACCACAATGAAATAACAATAGTAGAAAAAAACTAATCAAAGAAACAAAACAATGAAAAACAGATCAGAAAAGGTAACTATTATAACTAAAAACTTGAATATGGAGTGTCATTTACCATCGGAATCAGATATATCCTCATCTGGAGATTCAGTCTCATCTTCCCGATTCCAAAATTCAGTGCCGATATCTTCAGATACATTATTGAATGAGCTGAAAACTAGAAAGTCAGCTAACAGAAAAAAAATATTGAAATCACTAATTGTTTTTTTCTTCCACAAAGTCATAGCATGACTGCATGAGTGATTCAATTTCTCTAGTAATTACCTTTTGATGAAAATCTTTTGGCGAGCACTTTGAGAAGTAGTCAATTTCCCTAGATCTGCAGCAATTTTGTTTGGATGTATGCAAGCATCGCATATTTTTTGGCAGAAAGATGTTGATACCTACTTTATATAATAATGCATAATAGTCAGTTACAATGTGTACATTTTTTGCGCAGAGATTCATTATCAATGTATAAAGAAGTAATGATAATGTGATGCAACATATACAAAATATAAATACAAACCTGTTCTCCAAAACTCTCAAGAATTTTTTTCCGACGGCAACCAGACCCTTCACAGTATTCCACCATCTGTATGTACAAATTCATAATGAGCAATCTAAAGCATAAATAATATTCCCGGGATTTATCAGAAATTTCAAATTTATGATAGAGTAGTTCTTGTCCCCATGAGGCTACGAGTTTGTCCAGTATACCAAGTGCATTTTTATTTCTTTTGGTTCTTATTCTTATTCTTGAATTGCACTCTTATTTTTATTCTTTTGGGGAAAAACATCAACAATAAAGTAACCTGAGAAAAGTTTGTCAGAGATTTTTTGAGCAAGCCATCTGATGAAATTGAAGAACGTGACTGTTTACTAGTATGTGTACTGCTCAAAATAAATTCCTGGCAAATTATAAAAGAATCCTTGATAACTGATGATAAGGCAGGCAATTTTTAAAAAGACTAAAGTATATCCGAGTGTAAAAATACCATTCGTTTCCGATCATCTAATCCATAATACAAAATACTTCTTGATGGAAGTTGGTCACGTCCAGCTCTTCCAGATTCTTGATAAAAACTTTCCATTGATTTTGGAATGTTAAAGTGACAAACTATCCGAACATCTTTCCTATCTATCCCCTGAAATTTTATACGAAATAAAAAAAGGTATTGGTGATGTTGTATATGCTGATTATGCTCTATAATGTGTTCGATTAAAGCTTTTAAAGGTGTATCCGTATATATCAAGCATCATAGAAAAAAAATTGAGATTAAGTATTCATACCATCCTATAGAAGCAGCACTTGTATTCATTAGTATGTGTTTGTATGTCGATACAAAGAACGAAAGGTGTGTTAATAAATTTTTATGGATGGTGATAATAGATAAAAATGAAAAGCAATGAAAATCCATTAACTGAAGCAGAAAATTGACGTATTCATGGTTTAAAAAGATTTGAAGTACAGAATATTTTCACCTAAAGCCTTCTTCTCTTTAATAGCTTTAGAACACTTAAGACACACATTAAGCTCAATGATATTTTGGTAATGATTATGAAAACTATAGAAACGCCGTAGAATATGAAGTCAATACTGAAGTCATGAATCTAAAAAGTGATAAAAAGACTCAAGACAGTGAAAGAGCAGATAAAAAGAGAACAAGAGAGAAGGTCATGAAATAGCAAATAAAAAGAGAGAATAAACAGAAGAAAGACCATTGATTTTAAAAAATATTAAAATGAAAAATTATACTGGTCACGAAAATTAAAAAGTAACTGAATTCTAACATAAAAAACTAACAAAATCGCACAATCAGACATCATCATAACATATAAAAGAGACAACACTCGCTTCTGACAAATGATAAATTACTAATTTGTCTCTTGATTCAAATAATATCAATCTGTTAAAAAACATGAAAATAATAATAAAAAACTTCACCTTTCGTTCTCTTCTCTATATCTCCAAAGCCATTTATGATGTGAATATGTGTTCTCATATTTTACCAGAAACCATTAAAAAAAATTGTGAATGTTCATAGAATTTTACCAGATTAAACAACTACCTTATAATTTCGTCATAATAAAACAGTTTGAGAATCAAATGCAGCTGGCTTGGGTGCAACCTATGCATCTGATTTTTTTTATTTTTTACAGCTTTTGATACCGAATTAAAGTTGTTCTAACTTCTATTACACTATTTTTGCTTTCACAAACTCAAATTGTCATTTTTAAAATTATAAACACTCATAAAATGATTATATGTAATATTATCTTTCTCATATAGTCATATTTCATATTAGTTATTGTGAAACTTGAACTGCGGTATAAATAATATTAAATAGAAGAACGTACCCAAAGGCCACTGTTGCCACTACAACTTGGATTTTGGAAGATATCCATTTATCCAAAACAGCCGTGCGTGTTTTGTTGTTTAAACCAGCATGATAAGCTAGAAAAGAACATCTATTAATTAAAGTAAAATTTCATAAAAAGTTCATTCAGTTCAGTTTTAATGAGAAAACATTTTTCGTACCAGCACAGGAAATACCGTTCTTTGCTAGATAAGCCGAAAGTTCATCGCAAGCAGAACGTTCTAGACAGTAGATAATGGAGCAAGCAGGTTCGGTAGACTTGATGAGCTTTGAAATGTCAAGATAAACATCATTCAGAAGATCTTTATACCGCACTGCATTTAGTTTCCCTTGGTTGAATATATATGAAACATAAAAATAGAATCCAAATATACGAAACAGTATAATACTTCCATGCCACTTTTATTAAATATTACCTTCATAGAAAATATTAGGACGATTAAAAGATGCCTTGAGAACTAGGGGCCGATGCAAGCATAATGACTCTATCACGTCATTCTGAACTCTGCAAGCATAAGACACATTTATGAGTTATTTCTCAGGTCTCTTACAAATGGTTTTAAGCATTAGACGACAAAAACTACCAATTTAATTGGAACACATTAACACCAGTAATTTTGCATGGAAAAATGTTTCATTATTAAATGAATGTAGGGGCTGTGATATACCCCCACATATATCATTTTGGCATGAAACAAAACTATATATTGTTAAAGAGGTATCAGAAGATAAAGGAACTAACTTGGGAACAGCTGTCGCTGTTACAGCCAGTAAAGGTACACCTGGAAGTTGGCTCCTCAAAGATGAAAGTTTTCGATAACTAGGCCTACATAGCATAGCATACAACCCATAAATTATGGGGGGTCGATCTTTGGCAGATTTACTTCAATTGAAATTTGAAATTGCAAAACAGATCTCCAAGAGATTATTCTGACTTTCCTCGTCTGAAACACAAAGTTTAAAACTAACCTGAAGTCATGACCCCATGATGAAATGCAGTGTGCCTGAGAATTTCAGTATAAAAGGAATGGTTAGAGTCTTGATGATAGACTAAAGCATCTGGTTAGACAGCATGTACGCGAGAAAAACTATAATGCTGCATAAATTCAAAGACCAAACCTCATCGATAGCAATTAGACTCAATAGGCCTCTGGAATGAAGCTTTGTCAGTTTAGACTTAAATCCAAATGTAACAATCAATTCTGGTGTCACATATAGAAGTTTTACCAGTGGTCTGCCAGAATCAAGGTCTTCATGTATCTGAAAACAGACGTCAAAAATTCTCTCCTTTTTTTAAAAAACATCAAGATTTAATAAATTTATATTTTGAACATAAAAAAGAGCATAATTTCTGTACCCAGAACTCCAGACTTCCCATTAAAAACTATGCTATGCTAAAAGCCTATAACTCGTTAAATGGGTACCTTTTCTTTTGCATGTACAGTCTTCGTAGATGAAAGGAACTCAGCTTGAATTCCATTCGCCTTCAAAGCAGCCACTTGATTCTCCTATACAAATGAGCCAAACATGGCAAGAATGCAAAATCGAGCTAAAAAAAAGAAACAACCAAGGGAAGAATAAAGAGAGGGAGAAATGCATACCATCAATGCTGCTCATGTAAAAGATGATCACGCACGCACAAGCACCGCGAGAGAAGAAAAAAAAATGAAGGGCTATTCATAACTTGTAAGATCATCATTAGTACATAAAAACAAAAACAAAATTCACCAATCAAGGGAGAGACAACGAGCACAATCCCTGGCTTAGCAAGAGCAGGGATCTGGTAACACATAGATTTCCCTCCTCCTGTCGGCATCAGACAGAAGCAATCCCTCCCTGCAGGTTCCAAAATCATTCAGTGCATCAGTGCATGTCTTATATATATGTATTTGAGTAGAAGTGTACCAGATAGAACAGCTTGAATGACCTCCAACTGTTTCCCGCGGAAACAAGAATAACCAAAGTTCTGTAGCAGTATCTTCTCCAGTACCTCCTTCTTGATCGATTTTTCCCCCGAATCAACCGGCTTTGTCGCGAACAACAAAGATTTTTTCATCGTCGGGATCTATCCGATCGGAATAAGAGAAGTCGAAGAGACAATGGGAGAATGTAGAAAACGTAGGTGAATCGTAGCGCGCGGGAAAATCGATAAGAACCCTAAATGTAAAAAAAAAATCAAATCAAATCCACGAGTGTAGTCCTAGTGGACTACAAAATAGGAGTGATACGGGTTGGATAAAATCTTACCCAAACCCGAAACCAAGTTCAGAAGTCGGATTCGAGTACATACCCGAGAATGGCTGAACCCGACTAAAAATTTGCCATTAAAATAGGACAAAATTCACATGAGATCTTATTAAGATTTACGCTATGTCTAAGTCTAACACTTTAAACAATATTAATTAAACTAACCCGAGCCGAACCGAACTTGAGATCGCGAGCTTCGAGCCCGAGTCCGACCCTGAAAAATTCCTTAATGAGCCAAGCCCGAGCCTGGATAATTTCTTAACGAATCTGAGCTCACGAGTTTCGAGCCCGAGCCCTGGAAAATTCCTTAACGAGTCAACCCCAAACCTGGATAATTCCTTAACGAGTCAACCCCAAACCTGGATAATTCCTTAACGAGCCTGAGCTCGCGAGCTTCGAGCCCGAGCCCGAACATGGAAAACTCGCGAGCTTCGAGCCCGAGCCCGAACATGGAAAATTCCTTAACGAGCCGAGCCCGAGCCTGGATAATTCCTTAACGAGCCTGAGCTCGCGAGCTTCGAGCTCGAGCCTGGAAAATTCTTTAACGAGCCGAGCCTGAGCTCGCGAGCTTCGAGCCCGAGTCCGAACCTGGAAAATTATTTAACGAACCGAGCCCGAGTTTGGATAATTCTTTAACGAGCCGAACCGAGCCTGAGCTCGCGAGCTTCGAACCCGAGCCCGAACCTGGAAAATTCCTTAACGAGCCGAGCCTGAGCTCGAACCTGAATTTTTTTTTAACGAGCCGCAAAAACTCGAGCTCATTTGACACCCTAGTGGTGATCTCCAAAGGGGAGAATGAAGTTTTATGAGATAGTAACTTAACCGGTGAAGGATATGTATGGTAATTAATAATTATGAAGAAAACGAAGGGTAGATATAGGTATATGTTTAATAGATCTCACTATTTAATATCATTTAAAATTAAATAATGAAATAAGTTACATGTAGGGGGAATTTGAACCTTATCTAAACTAATTTGCAATTGAATGTGAAGCTAGTTCAACAGTTCAACCCCTTTGCATTGTTGAAGTTGGAAGATATCTGACGTGCATAAACTCTATTAAATCACCATTCACACAAATCACATCCATTTCTAGTTAAAGATGGATAAAACTGGCAGTTATAACGCAATGTTTATGGTCTGGCAGCGAAGAACACTTCAGAGATGTGTTCTATGCAGATTGCAGCAAGCTACAGATTCTAGAATTAGAGATGTTAATGACGACACTCAACTCTTAAGCTGCTTATTGAAGTAATTTGGTTGTTTTTACACGGCACCTTTGGACAGAAAGAAACAGAAAATTCAAATAGAGCTAAATGAGGAAAATGCCAGCAAATCAGCTGCACTTTACATGTCCCTGAACTCTTTAATTCCACAATGAAGAGATGTAAAGCTCAAAAATACAGTCAGTGGGAATCCGAACACAACACCATTCACTCACTTTCTTGCTGAGTTAAACAAATGCTTGTGATTGCGACTGGGTCACAAAAATCCATACAAGGGATAATACTGCCATGTCACATATGATGTAAACGTACCCAACTTTTTCCTTTCTTACCTACCACTGCTGCTTTACTTGTCACCTTCCTTCATCCTTTACTACACTAAACATAGTGCGCCTCATGTGAAAAAAAAGACGTAAAGAAGAGAGGTGAAGAGGAGGATTAGCCAAGCAAGTATCAAGTAATGAGCATGAAGAGAAACTCATCAGATTGGGATCTTGAAGCCTTCTTGGCACATGATGGGGACTTTGCTGCTCCAAACTATGGCCTTATGGGAAATCGGGTTTGTCACATTTTCTTATTTGCTGCTGCTCCTACCTAAATCACAGAATTCAGAAATATCATGTACATACTGTATATTATTGATCTTTCTTACTGTGTTTGGTTGGAGGTTAGAACCCAGTTCAAAACCATATGGATGGGTTGGTTGCTGCCGTCGGAGGAGGAGGTGCTGCTCCGTGGACCACTGAAAATCAAACTCCCAAACATTCCAGTATATCTGCAACTATTGAATCACAGTCTTCTATATGTGGTATAGTATCATAAAATTTAATTGTAGATTTTGGATCCCTTTTCACTCTTTAGTTTGTTTGGTTCATTGGTTGGTTTATTGCACACTGAAAACTACACAGCTGGAAGTCCAACTTCGGCCATGAAGCCTAAGCTTAGTAGAGATGCTCAGGCACCAGGAGGAGGATCAAGTGGTTCTGATTCTGATGAGGAATCTTATGACATAGAAGCTGGTTCATGTGAGCAAGGAGTAGATGTCATTCTTCTTAAACGTGTGCGAAGGTAAGGATCAAATTGCTTACCTATTCATTTGAAGTACCTAAATGACATGATCAGCTGAATTTAAGTTGGGTTTTTTTACCTTTGAAGGATGGTATCTAACCGAGAATCAGCTAGACGGTCAAGAAGGCGAAAACAAGCTCATTTGCAAGACCTTGAGTCTCAAGTGGAACAACTGAGAGGTGAAAATAATTCTCTATACAAACATCTCACAGATGCAAACCAACAGTTCACGGATGCTGTCACAGACAATAGAGTTCTTAAATCAGATGTCGAAACCTTGAGGATTAAGGTTAATCTTTTAAATAGCAATAATAAAATAAATAGAGAGGATTTAAAAGAAATGCAGACCTTTAACTTTTTGGCATTTTTTGCTTTTAGGTAAAGCTGGCAGAAGACCAGGTTGCAAGGGGCACATTAACATGTAGCTTAAATCATCTCCTTCAAACTCAAACAATATCAACACCTCCATTTCCAACCACTATTGCTAGCCGTGGTATGTGCAGAGCATCAGAAATGCAGGTACCCACAATAAACACTCAGGGTCAGGGAGTTTCAATGCCACCAATACCAGATCATGGAATCCTCCATGTGGACAACAATGACATCAGAACTAGATTGAACCAACACAATGGCAATCCCATGCAGCAAAGAATGGTAAACTTAGAACATCTGCAGAATAAAATTTCAAGTGATATGACGAGCTGTGGTGGATCAGACGTCTGGTCACGGAAACTTCATGCCAACCCCATGTCTAATAAATAACAGTGCCCACCAAATAGACATAATGTTTGTTGTCTATGAAACATGTTGTGTGTGTTACTCATTTAGCTTTTCGAAATCTAAACCATGACTAATTATTTTCTCAGAAACATTGCTAATCTCAGCTGGTCTTTCAAATTTCAATGCACATTAAAATGATGCTACTATGTATTTTGGCCTATTTCACAAAATCACTGTGACAGATAAGTACTATGTAATGTTACACGATATTAGAAAGAAAAATGGCATTTCAATTTATATCTAGTGAAGAATATGGTATTTACAAAGAAATGAAGGCATGTATTGCCATATCGGTATCTATTGCATACTATGAAGTATGGACAGATGATAACTATGACCTCATTACTCATCTTGATCACTGCTTGTCGAGTATCTTCTTATCAAACTGAATTTGCTAGTGAATTCGAAATTCTGAGCGAAGGTGTAAAGGCAGAATACACACAGACCTGTTTAAGAAAATGGTCAATTGGATTAGGAGATATCACCACTTAACTTATTAAACTTCCACAGAAATCCAACATGCATATACACATAATATATATGTTTTTTTGAAGCAGTTAAATTTTTCTTTTTTATAGAGAACATAATATATATGTTTGTCTAGCCAATTTTGCAAGTTTTCAGCAGTATGAAGTTGTAGATCACATTATCATCAACCCAACAGTCATCACTACATCAGTATAAGCACAAAACAATAATAAAAAATTAATAAAATTAAAAATCTATAATTTTTTCAGTTTTCTATCACTGACCAGCATATGCAACTGTTGCACCAGATGCAGCTCGTCCTAGTGCTGAGAGAAAATAGAGAATAACAACCACCTGAAAAATTTATTGACATGCATGATGTGAGAGTTTTTCCCAATAAATTTAACAAAAATCATAATCAAAGAATAAAATAATAATTTAATAATACGAAGTTACGAACTGACGTGTTTGAAGTTTAATCAAAGAGGTTTATCTCTTTCAGTTTGAACCTCATAAACCACTGAATAGTTCTTTAGACATTTCACCAGATATGAGAAGATTTATGAATCCACTTTCTTGGTAACAAACTAGAAGTTTGAAGATGTAATATGAAGAAATACATTTTATTTTGTTTGTGAAGATATAAAAGAAATACATTTTAATACGATGTAATATATTGTATTCTACTTTATCTTTAAAGGAATATATTGTATTCTACTTTCATTGGAATATCTCTAAACTTAAAAAAACACAAATCCTTGATCGCCACTTTCACACATTGGTGCTTGCAACTAAAATGCCTTGGTAATAATAACAAGTTTATACAATTACACATGTAAATATGTAATGCCTATTTTCTAAATTGTTTTCTTAGTTTATTTTTCCAAACGCCGGCCATTCACTTAAAAAATTATATATAAAAAAGAAATCACTCTTATTTGAATTCAATAAAAAATCTTAATTAAAGCTTGCATTTGTTTAATTTGTATAGGAATATGGAAATTATATTTTATAGCTATTTAATACTGTTTTATCATTCTTGGGAATAAAGAATATCATCCAAACTTCGAAAATATCTTGCAAGATTAAAGAAAGAAAAAATACAAAAAAATGATTCTTATTTCTGAGATGCGTCAATAATCAAAACTGTTTGAAGAATATTGGGAAAAAATGTGAAGTTCAAAACGGGGAAAAAAGGATGTCAAAGAGGATATTTGAACTAGGAGGTAAGATGATTTGACGTCCTTTAGTTTTTTTAAAGTGACATTTTTTACAAGCAGTTGGAGACATGAACTGCCCAATCAAACCTTAAAGTTGACCGAACGAACTGCTCTACTTAGTTTGAAACAATTAATAATTAAAGAAAATAAAATCGATTAAAAAACTGACCTTGAAGAAAAGTCTTTTATCATGTCCAGTCGCAGCAACCCTGAGAACAGATTCTGCGGCCCCGACGGTATTCGCTAAGCATTCAGCCATGCAATTAGCAGTGTTGAGCGAAATCTGCCATTCCATAGGATCTACAGGCACACTGTTGTTACGGAAAAAACGTAATCCGAAACAATATGTGCACAAATTCCAAATTCAAACGGTATAAGACAAACTTAAACTAAATGGTAATCATAATTCACAAGAACAAAAAGTGGTGCTTACGAGATGTTCATCTGTCTGAAGAGCATTCCAAGGATGGCAAGGGATGAGAGAAGAACGAGGAAGACATCAGATATTAGAGATATAAGACTTTTATTGTTATAAGCGCAGTGATAGTAAACAAGAGCCCCACCGATCATCATCACTAACGCTTTCCCCCAAACCTCCACACCCCTTCTTCCCCATCCTTCTTCCTCCTCTCCCTCCATCTCTCAAATCGCTCACTCCCACCCCCACCTCCCCTTCACCGCTCTCTACACTCTAGTCTCTGAGTGCTGTTCTCGATTCCCCCTTTCTCAACATTTTGGAATCGGAATTTTAGGGTTGCTGATTTGCTGATATGAACGGGACTGTTAATAATGATTAATGAAGTATAAATTATTGAAACGATTTTGGTGAAATTTTATTCATTTTACCATTAATATATGATGCGAGTCCTATAATATATGATCGTAATAATTTTTTATTGAAAATACACACACAATTAGACTCAACTCTGAACTCTCAATTTTTTTAATAATTACTTATGAGAGTGGAATGCTCGACGGTGCTTTGAACAAACATCAAGTTGAAAACTCCCAGCGGAAATTAATTCGAACTCTTCAGTTGCTCTGGTTCTGCTTCGTTGGGACTTCTTTATGAAATTTAACATACCCAAATGAATGAAAGTGACCCTCTATTTATAGAACTTTTTATGAAGATAATCTGATTATTAGGGTTGTAGATGTCTAACTGCCCATATCTGATTTCAGTTCGACTTTCTGAAATCGACTTTTCTGGAGGTTAACTTTGTCCAGGTCGA
This sequence comes from Zostera marina, assembly GCA_001185155.1. Lineage (NCBI taxonomy): Eukaryota > Viridiplantae > Streptophyta > Magnoliopsida > Alismatales > Zosteraceae > Zostera > Zostera marina. The sequence continues at coordinate 241,659 of LFYR01000555.1, read as the reverse complement.
ATTTTCCAGTTCGACTTCCTGAGATCGACTTCTGAAAAGTCGATCTTTGAGAAAGTCGGTCTCTAGAAAAGTCGACTTGGAATGTCCCCCAACCTATATGGGTATTTCCATTCATCTTGAACTATCTGAATCTCTAATTGTTGATGTTGTGACCAAGTTCGGGATATTGTATCATCAGTTACTATGATCAGTCAAACTAATCTCCTTGTATAACTTGGTGTTGTCCATCATCCTCCACTTACCAGACTTAGGGTGTCAAATAAGTCGAGCCAAACTTTTGCTTATAGAGTCAGGCTCGGGTTCGGTCTCGACTCATTAAAGAATTGTCCAGGCTCGTGTTTGAGCTCGTCGAGTCTGGTTTGGTCGAACTCAAGCTCGGCTCGTTACAGAATTGTCTAGGCTCGGGTTTGAGCTCGTCGAGTCTGATTTAGCAGAGCTCGGCTCGTTAGCAAAATCGACAAGTTCGGGTTCGAGCTCAAACTTAAAATTTAATAATTGGAAGAAAAAAAATCTGAAAATTTTAAGAAAAATATTTATACTTAGATTTAAGTTTTCTTATAATTTATTCAATAGTCCTTATCAAGCTTGAGTTTTAGTTGACATCTTAACCAAATTATACCTTTAAGCCAAATGCTCGAAAAACGTTGTGAAATACTCAAAATTAGATATCTCGTGAGATATTGGTATATCCACCGTTCATATCAATTTTTTTTGTCTTTTGCGAGTCACATTTCGAGATCAAACCAGTATTACATCTTGAAAAAACAGACAGATCAAATATTTCACCTCAAGGTTGAAACTAGTCGGTAGGTAGGGTTTGTCTTTCAAAGTTTGTAATTAACATTTTGATCAATTTGGGGATTTATGAAAATATAAACCCTATTTAGCTATTTGGTAAATTAGTCGTATCAAATGAACTTAAAAAACTAATTATAATCTTTCTTCTATAAACCCTAAATCATCTTTAGTTTCCGCTGTACCTTCTGTTAGTTCTGTACTTCCATCTGTCTGCTCGAGCAACCCTGTGGTCGTTTAAGCTCTTAACCAGCATAAACCATAAATCAGCTTCACAAGGACAACGCTGAAAGAGGCCGAAGATCGTCTCTCTCTCTCTCCGTCGTTCGGTCCATTTGCAGAATTGCAGTTGAGGAATTGACGAAAAGCTTTCATTCCTACTCCTCCAGGTCGACGAGGAAGTCAAGTGAGCTCTTATTTTTTTCTTTCATTTTATTGGATCAATCTTTTTTCCGTTAAACCTATATTTTGAACGAATTTGATACTTTGGATATCTAGGGTTTCTGAATTCGGGCCCTTTTTTACATCACTGAAGCATAGCAAATATCAGAACATCGGTTACTTTTGATCACATTCTTCGATTTATTGTTTTACTGCTCAGAACATAGGATTTTTTATTTATTGATTTGATTGTTCTGCTAAACGCAAATTGTTCAACAGATTGTATATCTCTTCTGCATTTCCAATGGCTGAATTGGGCAAAGAATCGACATCCATTACTGGCAAGCGAAAGACACCAGAACCAGAACCGAATGCTAATCTTAAGAATGAACAGGAAAATCCTCCTCTGAATCTCTCTACTATGTCTAGAACTTGTGTTCATGAGGTTGCCGTTCCAAAAGGCTACACTTCAACGAAGGACCGTGATATACACGGAACACTCTCCGAACCCATCTTCAATGGAACAGAAGCTAAATCTTATCCGTTTGTGCTCGACCCTTTTCAGCGTGTTTCAGTGGCTTGTCTTGAAAGGAATGAATCCATCTTGGTATCTGCACACACCTCTGCTGGTAAAACTGCTGTTGCTGAGTACGCTATTGCGATGTCCTTCAGAGATAAGCAGAGGGTCATTTACACTTCTCCATTGAAGGCTTTGAGTAATCAGAAGTACAGGGAGCTCAGTCAAGAGTTTTCTGATGTTGGTCTTATGACAGGTGATGTCACTATTTCTCCAAATGCTAGTTGTCTTGTTATGACAACTGAAATTCTCAGAGGAATGCTCTACAGAGGTTCTGAGGTGGTCAAGGAGGTCGCATGGGTTATATTTGATGAAATCCACTATATGAAAGATCGTGAGAGAGGAGTTGTTTGGGAAGAGAGCATAATTTTTCTTCCACCAGCTATTAAGATGGTGTTTCTCTCAGCAACTATGTCAAATGCAACCGAGTTTGCTGAGTGGATATGTAACATGCGTAAACAACCCTGTCATGTGGTTTATACCGACTTTAGGCCTACTCCATTACAGCACTATGCATTTCCTATTGGGGGTTCTGGCTTGTATGTTGTAGTGGACGAAAATGAGAAGTTCAGGAGTGAAAATTTTCTGAAAATGCAAGACACATTTGTCAAGGCTCCAAATCCTGAGAATAGTGGTAGAGGTCGAGGCCGGGGTCGGGGCCGAGGAAACCCTAATTCTACTGAGAGAATTGCAAAGGCAGGGAATTATTCTGGTTCTGGGAACTCTGACATATACAAGATTGTTAAGGTAAATCTTCTATTCTGGAAACTCTGGCATATATACAAGATTGTTAAGATAAATCTTCTATTGTAATTCTGCATTTTCTCCTTATTTTGTTTGCATGTTCGTGTTTCACAGGTTTGTAATATCTAACTTTTTTTTGCACTGAACATTTTTACCAAGCTTCAGTTCTTTTATGTTGCTAGTTTGCTACAATTCCATAATTTTACATCTAGAAATCTGGAAACCCAGAATAGGCCATTATTAGGACAGAGAGAGGACATAAGTCCTATAACAGAAACAAATTCTAAGGGAATTGATATTCAAGGGGGCAATAAATTATATCAGCATGCTCCTAAATGCTACATCCTTCACTCCTTCAGGAAAAGCAACCAAGATGGCACTCGATTAATTGCTTTATAATTGGCCCAATAAGGGTTGCAATTATACACACCTAGACATACTCCACATATAACTCCCAAATTTCCAACATACCCTCAACAGCTTGTTGTTTTCTAGGGATAATCAAAAGATATTCATGTCTAAATGTCTGTTATCACTTATGGAGATATTTAATTATTTAGTTTATACATGGCGTCATTCTTCTAAATATTGTCAGTTTAAAAGTACACATATAAAATGAATTTTAAGTATATCACTATTCATGGATAATTTAGGCCAATGATCATATATTTAATAAATGTTTAACTTAGCATTGCAATTCCATTGATTTTGAATGTGTCTGATTTGGCTTAATTGGTTTTGTGAACTCTAAATAACGTTCGTGATGTCTTGGGTTTAAATTTCGCTGGGTGCTTTGTGCTTAACCACTTCAAATATATCCAGTGATGTATTAGGTGTGTTTTGGACTTTTGGTGTAACTGTTTTCTTTGTTTAAAAAAAACTAAAAAAGTAGAATCCAATCGAATAATCATAGTAATATACTATCTGTAAAACATGCTTCCTTTTAGTGCTTCTCTTTGACAAAAGATATTTAGCATTTTAGTTTGCTTGACTGTCTGCTTGATTGACTCATTGACAGATGATCATGGAACGGAAATTTCAACCAGTTATTGTTTTCAGCTTTAGCAGAAAAGAATGTGAGCAACATGCTATGTCAATGTCAAAGCTTAATTTTAATACAAATGAAGAGAAAGAGGCTGTTGAACATGTTTTTCAAAATGCAATCCTCTGTTTGAATGAAGAAGATAGATCTTTACCTGCCATTTCATTGATGTTGCCTCTTCTTCAACGGGGTATTGCTGTGCACCATTCTGGTTTACTTCCAATAATTAAGGAATTGGTAGAGCTTCTCTTTCAGGAAGGCCTTGTCAAGGCCCTATTTGCTACTGAAACGGTAGAGTGGTTATTTGTTTTCATTTTTGCTGTTGAAGATGTTAAATCGTGCATTTAAATTTTGTTTATAACTTTATACCAGAATTCTATTTTATTGAAATTAGAATAAATGTTTGGATGTGGACAGTACTTTAGTATATTATTATATGTGTATTTGATAGTTTGGTCTATTTATTTTATGAAAATCAAAATTTAGACTTCAAAATTTCAAACACATCTGCGATTGCAATTCTTAAACTCAAAACAAAATCAAAATCTGATTCTCTTATTTCTTAACAATTATAGTTTGCAATGGGTTTGAATATGCCTGCTAAAACCGTTGTTTTTACATCTGTAAAAAAATGGGATGGTGAAGGCCATCGGAGCATAACATCGGGAGAATATATACAGGTAATTATTTTTACAGAATACGTCTAGTGTAAATAACAACCTCAGAATTTCATTTCTATTATCTTGTTTATTTTAGATGAGTGGTCGTGCTGGTCGTCGTGGTAAAGATGAGCGTGGTATTTGTATTATAATGATTGATGATAAGGTATTACTCTTGTCTTTTTCTCAGTTTCTTCTCACATGCTAATTGTGTTTATTATTTACATTACTACATTATTCACTTTGTATTCTACTATTCTGTTTTTTTTTAGTATTTTATGCATTGTATTGGACAAAAAACTGTAGAATTTTTTATTGCACTGCTTGTTTTGAAGTTTATTGCATTATATTATCTTGAATGCCATTACTTTTTTTATCTTGAAAGCTCACGATTTACATTGCTATCAGTTTTAGCTGTAAAGGAAGTTGCATGGTTTCTTACTTTCTTATTTACTATTTAAAGTTTCTGCTAAATTTCTGTCTGTCAATGGCAAACTTTTCTACTTTTTTGAATCTTTGATTTAACATTTGAGTTCTTTGTTTAAAGTCGTGTTTAAGATATACTTGTGCCCTACGTTTACCCATGTATATTTTCTTGGCTTATCAAAGCATCTTTATCCTTTGATTTATTTCAGAGCTCAATTTCACTTTGGACTTATCTTGATTCATGATTGATTGCCTTCACACTGAACATTCTTTACCCCAAGAGCCCTCTATCTTTCTCTCTTATTCTAAAAATCGCATAGAATTATGTGGTAGGTTCAATATAGCTACACAGCATATTTATATCATAAGTTCATAACTGCCTTTTAATTACATGTCTAATTTTTCCTTTTATTTGTACATTGTAGTATAATTACAAATTTACAATTCAGTGCATTACAATTTTATACCTTTTTAGTCATATCTTGTTTTTATTAATGCTTTAAGTATAAGCTTTTTATATCTACATTTTGTATAATTTGTACAATTGCACTTTTCTAGGAACTTTGGGTGAATGTAATAAGGTTATGCTCATTCTATGAGAAGAAATATAAAAAAAGACCGCATGTTTTAGAGTTTTAATATCTTGTTTTGATGGCTCAGCTGGAGATGGAGACTCTTAAGGGTATGATTTTGGGAAAACCTGCACCTCTTGTCAGTACTTTCAGACTGAGCTATTACTCGATTTTGAATTTGCTGAGTCGTGCCGAGGGCCAATTTACTGCTGAGCATGTTATCAGGAATTCATTCCATGAATTTCAGTACGAAAAGGTTTTCAAGGAATAATTCCATGAATTTACTGCTGATTTTTTTTAATTTTAAATTTAATTAGCAATGTTGAACATAGAAATAATTCTTTTCCTCAGGCGTTGCCAGCTATTGAAGAAAGAATATTAGAGTTGGAAAAAGAAGCTGTTCTGCTCGATTCTTCCGAGGTGGTAATTTATAAATTTTATATTTATTAGAAATGAGACCTAAAGATTTTTTTTGCACAGGCAGTACTTTCTGAGTATCATAAGTTGGGACTTGAAATAGCAGAGCTTGAAAATAAAATGATGGCTGAAATTACCAGGCCTGAAAGAGTTCTTAATTTTCTTGTTACTGGTAGATTGGTATGTATTGAAAGTATAAATGGATGTTATTCGATATTGAGTTATTCATAGTTTCACACAATCACACATTGGATTTAACTAGATATTTTGTTTCTGTATTTGCTTTAAGACGCTTTCAGCATATTTCTTGGGTGCCCATATTCCTAATATTTCCTTTATTTATTTATCTCATTAATTAATTATAAAGGGAGTTACAGTTACACCGATACACAGTACACACTACATACTTGCATCAAAATATTTAATATTGGGAACCACTAAGTTAAAATATCATGCATAAAGTCACTATAATTTTCTTTATTATTTTTAACAGCATTAATAAGTAAATAAAGCCAAGAGGCAATAAGGGTATTTTTTTATATAAAAAGGAGAATTTAACTTTGACTAATATTTACTAGCATGTTAAATTAAAATTAAATATATAATTTCAATCACTAGTCGTAATGCTATATAGGAAAGTGTCGATGAGTCTTTAACTCTTCTCTTCTCTTCTCTTTTATTTTTTATTTTATTTTTGAGAAATTAAAACTTTCATTACTGAAAAAGAGGTTGGGCATAGCCCAAGATTACAGAATAATATAGGGAAATGCAAGTACAGTAAATGTAAAAACATTATCTATATCTTATGCAGCTATGATCCTGACTAACATTGTCTTTAACTCATCTCTCTATCTTTTATTTTACTTATCTTTATTTTATATTAACAATTAAGGATATTGTCCTCTATTTTCTAATTAAAAAAAATTATTTATATCAAAATAAATATATAATTTAGTAATCAAGATTGCTAATATAATATATTGGATTTTTTTTAAGTCAATTAAATACCAAAGTCAATCAAAATTATTGTTTCTTTGGGTAATTTTAATTAAATAGAATAAAAGGTACTTAGTTAATCGAACAAAAAATTGCTTCAATTAAATAAAAAAGCTAAGATTTATCCAACCCATCTAAAATGCAGAGTTTGAACTTCTAAACTTTAAACTCAAGATCTAAAGCCATTTTTTGTTCTGGATAATGAGATAATTTATAACATAACCTATGGGTATAATTTTGAACTCTCGAGGGTGGAAAGTGTAATGAACTCCACCAGTCTGTTGTTTAGGGCAAGTCAAATAAAAGTCTCTAGTAGTAGAGTCATATTTGGGCAATGCCCGAGTTTACAAATATAGGAAAATGCAAATACAGTAAATGTAAAGGCATTGTCACTCTCTTATATAGTTGTGACTATGGCTAGCTAGTCAAGGCCTGATGCCTCAAGTAGTTGAACTCCCATGAACATATGGTCTGTATTTCAATCTGTAAAAGATTGTGCTTCTTATAAGATGTAGCTTCATGTGCAATGCTCACATCCTTTAAGATTTCTCTGCTGACAATTTATGGGGATCTTAGAGTATGTTGTTTTAATCTCCTATTCCTTAGTAGTCATATATGTGCATAGTGAAATAGTTAGTTTTTTTTACCATAGAATTTTTCACCTCTGGGCATTTAATGCAATAGATTTGATTCCGTGACTTTGCCTTCAATTTTATTTCCATTCTAAATGTCTCTGGCTTGTTCAAATTTCTTTTGATTCTCAGAGTTGGGTGATTTTATAGGTTAAAGTTCGTGATGGTGGGATTGACTGGGGGTGGGGAGTGGTAGTTAATGTGGTAAAAAAACCATCTACTTCGTCTAGCAGTTTGCCTCGTGGTTCTTATAGTGCTGTCAATAATTATATTATCGATGCATTATTAATTTGTTCCCCTACCTTAAAAGATCGTACTAAGCCACGGCCACCTTATCCGGATGAAAAAGGTGAAATGCATGTGGTAAGTAAAATTTATATGAACTTATTCAACAGATAAAATTTATTTTCCTTCAAAATTCATAGTTTGGTTGTCTTATTTAGGTTCCTGTTCCTTTGCCATTACTTTCCTCTCTCAGCAGCATCAGGCTCTCTATTCCTTCTGATCTTCGTCCTCCTGAAGCAAGACAAAATATTCTGATTGCATTACAACAATTGGTAGAAAAGTTTCCTCTGGGGCTCCCAAAGCTGAACCCAGTGAAGGTATTGAACCTTTTTCATTTATCTCAAGTATTTTAAATTTTTTTGAACATGATTTACATAATCTACAATTGATGGGTATTGTTAATTGATATATTTAGTTATTTACAAAACACCCAATCAATTTTAGAATTGTCGAGGCATCCTATATCAGAATGTAAATTGATCATGATCCATGGCATCATGTACAGTTCTAGCATTTAAACCAGGTAATGGGATCTTGTGTATGTGTTACTGTCATGACATCATACTATCATCTTTTTTGCTACATTTGGCATTTGGTTGTTGGTGGTGTGCATTATTCATTAAAATTCAAGACATCAGAGATTTCTCCTCTGTGGTTTGTCGGCAAACAATTCAAAATACCTTTAGAAAAATCTGAGTCAAATAACACCGATTCAAATTCTAAAACTTTTTTTTTACAATATACTATTTCAGTATTTCAGACACACAAACCCCAAGGCTTGATCATGTATTCATATGATATGTAAAATTCAGGATTTCTGATTTCCCATTCAAGCATGTATTGCATCATCCTAAATATTCTTAATATTTAGTATAAATTACTAGAGCCACAAAGACAGCCTAGCTGAAGGAATTTAGGTACAAAAACCCACAAAATTCTCCATCTTCCTATGGAGGATTAAATGGGGACACCCAAACACATTTGTCAGACTAAATGGATGGGGTATGCCAACACAACCAACATGTATCCTCTGCAATACAGGAGATGAAACTAGGAGCCACCTGTTTTTCAACTGCACCTACTCCAGAGCTATTCTTTTTCCCTTGGTCCAATACCTTAATGATATTTTCTGGAAAATCCTAAACATCCCCACACCCACCACAAATCACCCAGATATCAGGATAAGGAACACAAAGGCTTGTCAAAAACTAACACGTCATTCACCAATTTGGGGCTTATTATGGAATGCATTGGGTACTTTGTACTGGCATATCTGGACAGAAAGGAACCGCAGGTGGAAACAACACACTCTCAAACCACCAGAAGTGGTGCTAAGAGAGGTCATCAAGGACATTAGTTTTTCTTTCAAGGCTGAAACTTTCAGGAAAAACTGTTGTCACCCCTTGGAGATCAGCTCAATGAAAATATGGGAGACCAACCTTCGGAGGCAGATAGTCTGATACTCACTCAGACAATATGGTTGTGTAGAAAGAGTCTAGTAGAGCTCACTGTTCCTTTATATATTTGTATTATTTAGCTTATTTCCATTGTACAGCCCTTTATTTTCATAAATGAAAAACTTTGTATAAAAAAAAGTATAAATCACAACTTATGTTTGAGAAAAGTATGCCTACTATGCCATAATTTTTACAAAGCAAGAATAGATCAATCTTTAACATCTTTTGTAGGATATGGGGATTACTGACGCTGAGTTTGTTGGCATGGTTGATAAAATTGAAAAACTGGAGGAGACCTTTTTTGCTCATCCATCACATAAGGTATTTTTATTTATTTTTTAGTTTAGACTCCATTCGTGTTTCTTCATCTAGTGAGATATTATATATCTTGCCATTTTTGTAGTCTGACAAAAGTGAGAAGGAGTTCAAATCTTTCCAAAGAAAAGCAGAGGTGAATCATGAAATTCAACAGCTAAAGTCCAAGATGCAAGAGTCGCAGGTGAAATTTTTGGACCTTTTGTGAATTGTTATTTTTTTTGCAAACATTAACTAAGAGTGGTTTCCTACCCCCATCGACCTTCTCCTATATAACCTCAACTCTCAGTGATCAAGTAACTAAGAGTTCAGCCTTAGTAGATTAGGCAACCTCCATAGCATTGTTCCACTATGATGTCGGCATGTCGCATAGTGTGGCTGCATAATGACCGTATATTTTGAAATTAAAATTAATTAAAAAATTATTAAAAACAGGCCCAAAACGATTTTTAGCCCATATCTAATTTTTGGCCATTTAGTCTTTGGAAAATTTCCAACGGCTATAGCCTTAAATAAATTATATTCTCCCAAAATAACTCTATAAATTATATTCTCCCAAAATAACGGCTCTCTCAATTCTCTATAAATAACATCTATAAATAATCCTTCTTTCAATTCTCCTAAGCAAACAAAAATTCTGTCAACTCTCAAGTGATTCATGATTTTTATTTTTATTTTAAATTCCAGGAGTGTGTGCGGCTGCATAGTCCGCATTATTTTTTATGAAAACATTGCTCCATAGTAGTCTTCTCCATTTGTGAACCACGGGTTTTCTTAAAGAAGTCAGATCTGAAAGAGAAGCTGGAGTCCTTAATGGTTTCCAAGAGTGTGCTGTCATAGCCTTATGTTCCCCTAGCCTGATGACTGTCTGGGTGGGTAAGGATTTTAAAGAGTTGTGCATTATTAAGGAATTTAAAGAGTTTGAGGAGCATGGTTCTTGTGTAACTACAATTGAAGAATAGATGGCTGATAGTTTCATTTTCCTGTCCACAAAGGAGCAGGTGGGTTGGACCCATCCATAGAGCATTAAGAGGGTCTTAATTTGATTTTTGTTAATTCTTCGTAGTATAATGGAGAATTTTGTTGGCATATGAGACCATATTCCTTTGGCTAATGTGTCTTTGGAGGCCTTATCTTTTAGAGCTTCTATAATCACTCCTAGAATTTATTTTTAATGTATTGGCTGATGAGATCTCTTGATGCTATGATATTATTCCATTGAGTAATCAGTAGAGTCAATGGATGGTTTGATAGTGATATTTTGTAGGTTATTCCCTTTTATACATCTATCCTACATCCATTTGGTCAGGATAGATTGCTTTCCCCATTAGTATAGAAGCTTTTTTAATGGGGACGGCATTGGCTATCATGAGGAGGTTCCTTACTTCAAGGCCTCCTTCCTTTGGTAGTATCATTTTTTAACCAGGGTATCCCTTTCCTACCATCCCATGTGAATTGCTAGGCTAACTTTTGGATTTTTTTTATAAACTGAGGGGAGGGCAATTCCTTGGATCCAATAAGTGTATTTACCTGCCAATATCTAATTAACAAGTTGGATTTCTCCATCTAGAGAGCATGCCTTCTATAGGCTGAATTAACTTCCAACACTAGTTGTAGGTTTTCTTTTTCCCAGTTATTGGCAGGGAATATGTTATGTGTAACTTGGAAACTGGGAATCCAGGATTTCTTGGAAGGGGTATTACTCACATGTTGAAAAGATAATGTAACTTTCTAAGCATTGATCTCTAGTCCTGTGAATTGTGATTACTGTATCTTCTTCTTTCCCTTTTATTTTAAATATGAAAAAATATTAGCTTGCGGATTTAATTTTCGTTCTATGAACACCAGACGGATTTTAGTTGTTGTACCAATATCATCGTATCATTTTAATGCGGATTCTTACAAAATATCTGTGCTTTAGTAGTCTAACAATTGTTGTTGAAACAGTTACAAAAATTCCGCAATGAATTGAAAAACCGATCGCGGGTTTTAAAGAAACTTGGCCATATTGATGCTGATGGTGTTGTCCAATTAAAAGGCCGTGCAGCTTGTTTGATAGACACAGGAGACGAGCTTCTTATCACTGAATTGATGTTTAATGGTTATGACTTCATTGACTTATGACAGTACATAATGTTGTTTTGTAAATTATAATTATACATATTTTTATTTCTTGATTCTATTAGCTTTAAATGAAGTCTGACAATTGTTTCTGTAGGTACATTTAATGATCTTGATCATCATCAGGTTGCTGCACTTTCTAGTTGCTTCATTCCTGTAGAGAAGTCAAATGAGCAAATAAATTTACGAAGAGAGCTTGCAAAACCTCTGCAGCAACTTCAGGACAGTGCTAGACGAATAGCTGAGGTTTATTTATGATTTATAAATTTTCTTTGTCATCTTATGATGTGTGAAATTTAGATAATGACATTTTCTGAGTTCTGTTCTGTACAGATACAATGTGAGTGCAAGCTTGAGGTAAATGTGGAAGAGTATGTGGAGTCAACTGTCAGACCGTATTTGATGGATGTCATTTATTGTTGGTCAAAGGTTAGTCTTTCACTCTTTTATAATATCATCATATGAATCTGGACCTTGCTTATGGATTTAATTTTTGAATAACTAGTGTCTTTATGAAAAGATGTTGGGATGATTAGAGGACTAGAGGTTTCTTTGCTTTATTCAATGATGCTAATTTTCCTGCAATCTTGGCTTATACCAGTAACCAATTTAGTGATGGTGTGATTGGTGTGTTTAGCTAGAATGAGAATGGAATGCGTCTAATTATATTGTATATATTGGCCCAATTGTAATTAGACTTTTAGTGAATGCAGAAGAGTCTGAAGCCCGCTTAATAGTTTTCTCTCGTATTCTTTAAAAAAGTTTAGATTGTCTCAAAGTTGAAACCACTTCTTTAGGGGGAAATGCCCAATTGCTGCTTGCCCGTATTGCCCTTGTTTCTCAATTGTAATTTTGCTTCATGCCTTCATGATATGTTAAATTTAAAATGACAATATGTCCAGATGATATGATCGAAGATTTCCTTTATTAGCTCTAGTATGCCCTACACAGGGAGATTAGCTCAACTAGTAACAAACTAACAATTACCATTAAGGTTTCTAAAAGTTCAGGGTTTGAGTCTCACTACGATATTTTAATTATGTGGTTCTGATGTATCATGACATTTCTACATATTATGGAAAAGTATCCCTTTATTTATTTTTATTTACTCATCAGAATTTGATTTTGACTGAGTCATTTCTATTTTCTGCAGGGTTCATCGTTTGCACAGGTGATTGAAATGACAGATATTTTCGAAGGTAGCATTATACGACTAGCTAGGAGGCTCGATGAGTTTCTGAATCAGGTGTGCCTTATTAATTCATTTCCGATGATCTGTATTTTGGAATCACATTATATCAGTGTATAAGTCAGAGACCTGTTTGTTGTTGTTTTTGGCAGTTAAAAGATGCAGCACATGCAGTTGGAGAGATTGATTTAGAAAAGAAGTTTGATGCGAGTGCCGAGAGTCTCCGGCGAGGAATAATGTTCGCCAACTCTTTGTATTTGTAATTGATGGCTGCGATCATTTTTTAGAGCTGGCTCTTCATTTTTTTTATAGCCGACCGTTAACATATGCTACAGCCTTCAAAGTTTTTGACAGAAAATGCTACATGCCTACATGCATAAACAAACATTATGACAGGGTAGCGTTTTCCTTGTATTTCCAATTCAGAAATACTAACGCATTTTTGTTTTTATTTATAACAGGTTTTAACTTCTAACTTTCTAAGTGGGTATAAAAGTATTTAAAACAATATTCTTGGATATACTATGCAATAATACCATTTTAAATAACCAATCAGTAGTGAAGCTTCGTCATTCAGTTTATCCATCTGCTTTGTTTATAGCATTAGCCATTCTCAGCAAGTGGAGTGGAACTGACGCGTCGTCAGCGAGGAGGCGGAGGCGGAGCCGGATGAGTTTTTCTCTAACAACAGATCTAACTCTCCGATCTCTTTCTCTCAATTGTTCTCCTTGCAGATTTTGGAAGAGAAGAAGCTGGAACGGTCTTTTTGTACATCTGACGAGGTGTTTTCCCGATCTCCATACTTTTAAATCCAAGGTAATGTCCCTAATCCCTTAAATTTCTCGCGCGGTTTTCAATGCTGTTAATTAGTTGGAGAATTTTTTAACTCGATTTCCATCTAGAAATCAATTTTTTTTTATCGAATAAGAATTGGAAGGACAAACTTGAGTTGTTCTCTTTTCGTTTTCGATTCTCAACAGATGACGATGCTTGGATATTATCACAGCAACACTAACATTTTTCAGTGTAAAGGGAGTGATAATGTTGATTGTGATGGTGGGAACTTTTGGGATGTTATTCTGAACAGTTCTTATACCCCTACTCTCGACACGATCTCCACATTGATGAACGCCTACGCCAAAACAGGAAGATACGATTGTGTTTTGAGGATTCTTCACGATCTGACAAGCAGAGAATTCGACGCTTTCCGTAGAGAGGAGGTTTACTCTCTCGCAATCTCTTGTTTCGGGAACGTTGGAGAACTTCAACTCGTGGAGCAAACATTGCAAGAAATGGTCGCCAATGGATTCAAAGTAGACTCTCTGACGGCCAATTCACTTATAGAATACTGTAGTAAGTTCGGATCCCTTGCAGATATGGAGAGTGCTTACAGACAGCTGAAGAAATCAAGGATACTTATTGAAAAACGAGGAATAAGAGCCGTTGCATCTGCTTACATACGAGAGAGGAAGTACTATCAATTAGGTGAGTTCTTGCGTGATGTTGGGCTTGCAAGAAGAAATACCGGTAATCTGCTGTGGAATCTCCTCTTACTGTCATATGCTGTTAATTTCAAAATGAAGAGTCTTCAGAGAGAGTTTTCGAGAATGGTGGATGCCGGTTTTTCACCTGATCTCAACACATTTAACATTAGGGCTTTGGCATTTTCCAGGATGTCGATGTTCTGGGACCTTCACTTGAGCATTAAGCATATGAATCATGTTGGGATTGTCCCAGATGTCGTTACACATGGATGCGTCATTGACGCCTACATGGAAAGAAAACTTGGAAGGAACTTGATGGATTTTGGTTTGAAGGAATTCAATATGAATCGCATCCCTCAAATTGAGACAGATGGTCTGGCATTTGAAGCTTTTGGCAAAGGTGATTTTCATTTGTGTTCTGAGAGTTTGATGGAATCCAAGTGGGAGCGAAATTGGACTTATGCCAAGTTGATTAAGGTTTATTACAAGAAGATGTACCGATCTAATCAAATCTTTTGGAATTACTAGGGCTAGGGTTTTGTAGCTTCCATCCCTTGAAAATATCTTCTGGAGACTCCTTAATGGCAAAAGACCAGAAGGATAAATGATTTCAATAATTACAATGAAAACGAAATCAAATCAAATAAGAAGACATAAGATTCCAGCTGATTTTCATATGCGAAGGCATTGGTGCTACAAGATGCAACAAATTTGGCTTGTCTTGGTGATCGTGGTGTTTGCTTGCGTTGTTACTGTTACTGAAAAACTTGGCTATGTTAGGAATCACCATCTCCCTGCAATGGAGATGGAGTAAGGGAACTTTGGACAGTACACTGCCTTTCTGAACTGGCAAACGTTCTGGTCTTCGCAACCTGTATGGTTCACCGGTTGACGGCTCGTAATCCACACGGGGCATTTGCATCCACTTCTTATGCACACACCAACCATACTTGTAGTCACCTACAATAGGAGTGCCCAATGCTTCTGCACAGTGTACACGAAGCTGCAGTAGCCCAAATTTATGCGATTCATATTATATATATGGATTATGGAAAGCTACAATGAAAGAATGGATGTTCGACGATAGTTTACCTGATGTTTGCGACCAGTAATTGGACGAAGCTCGACCCAAGAACATCCATTTATAGTAGGACCCATCACTCGATATTCCGTCAAAGCATCTTGACAGCCGTCAATGCCCGATGGATGGGCTAACACAACCCTTTCCGTTTTACCATCATTGAGAAAAACCTTATTAAAAGTTAAAATATTTTAAAACGTATATCATGAAATTAATTATAAACAAATTCAGTAAAACGATCTTGAAAAAAAAACTACCTTAGAAAGTGGTGCAGAAATAACACCTTCCTTTTTTGAGGGAGTGCCTATAACCAAAGCCCAATACCGTTGGAGTGTCGCCTCACAAGCTTCATTCCAAATCTAAAATTTTGTTAGTCTAAAAATCATGGTGTATCATTACTACAGAAGAAAGCCGAAAACCAAGACAGTAATTGAAGGATAAAATTTCCTAAGCGATAAATGGAATAATTCAACTGATGAAGATGCATTTGATTTTTTTTTGATGAAGATCTGAAAGTACCGTGCATGATGATTTTGCAAGATTTATATTTGTAAACAGCCAATGAAGTCGAGTAAAGCTATCTTTAGTACGCCCCATCAACACCAAACCACTGCTTTCTTTATCTAATCTATGAACCTAAGCATCCGAAACAACAGATATATGATGTATCTGAAACTAAATCAGTAATTTTTAGATTAGATTTTTTTTTTTAACTTACTAACTTAGGACTCTCTTCACTTCCATAAGAGAAAGCAGCAGCTGCCAAGGCGTCCATGCTATTATGAACCGGTAAGTTTCCCTGCAAAACCCAAAGCATAAATAAGATAAACGAATTTAAGTATTGTCAGTACAAATTTGGTGAACAAACAAACCTTCACGGGCAACTTTGGGGGCTTGTTAATCACAATCAACGCTGAATCCTGTTTTTTTTTTTTAATTTAACACAACAAACATTTCATTATATCAAACCTAGACACTAAGAACCAACTCAGTCAATTTTTTTACTATATTGAATCTCAAGCACATATGGATGTGCGATCCGACATCTCTATGCAGATTCATAGTGGAGATTCAATATCACCTATTTGGTTTTTAACTGATCAGTAATCAGCAGCTCCTTTTCGGATAAATTCAATGAGAAGGTTAATGAAATTACGCTGTAACAAACAAGCCGTCGTAAGTAATTTATTTCGTCTGCATTGGGATGTAGTGTTGCGGATGGAATGGTGTCATATCTCCTAGATACCTTACTTTCAGCAATGGATACTGAAACGTATAATCTCATCCCAACCCTCATAGGCTCGTCGTGATTTACCTGTGTCGGAGAATTTAGCTTAGGGTTTTAATATGAGAGAAATTGATGAATGGATGGGATTCACTCACCTGTTTCATGGATGGGATTTTTGGTTGATTTGGGGAAGAAGGCTGATCGGATTTTGAACATTCCATCCGAACCTGAAAAGAAATTAAATTCAAAACCGACAATAAAAATAAGAGAAGATAAGAAGAAGAAGAAGACAGAAACTTTACCAAACCCCTGTTGAAATGGTCTTGGATGACAGAGGGAAGAACATCGGCGAAGTAGTGCTTGAGCCAGGTGATTGCAGTGACACGTGGAGGCTTCCCAGGAGGAGAACCGGGAGGTTTCTTCCTACCAGGTAAGGGTTTAGAGGAGGAAGCCAAGCATAGGGAAAAAGGAGGAAGTTGGAGGAGTTGGCGGGGTTTAGGACCTTCTTTGGGTTTACCGAGATATGCTACATTTTTACTGGTATAACGGATAGGTTTTGCCTCTGTGGGTGATGGAGGGGCAACTCTCGATAAGAAACGACGGCGAATGGATGATGAGAAGAATACTAGCCGTGGCAGCCTGACCTCCGTTTCGGTGGAACGGATTGCGACGGCGATGCTGTTCATTATTGTATTCTGAAGCATCGACAGAGACGGTTGATTAGGGAATCGGGTTTGAAGTTCGACTTTCAAAATTAGGAGTTCGGGTGCAACCCGAATAATTGAATTATACATTTATACCCGACCCTTTATTTTACAAACCGATTAATCAAGTATATAGTGGTGAAGAGATAATATGAAAATGATAAAATAAAAATTACAGAGGGGGCGAAATATAAAATGTTATCTATTTTTTTACTTTTTAGATATTATGGATTTGATGGAAGACAACCGTAGATTGTTTGGCGATGTGGAGACTGAACTGACCACCTTTCTCAGTCATATCCACCTTGTCCATTCCCGGCGGCGGAACCATTTCGAAGTTCGACACCATTTTCCCGACGATCAACCCCAACAGAGGCAGAGCAAGTATAATCCCCGGGCAACTACGTCTTCCAACTCCAAAAGGCAAGTATCGGAAGTCAGCCCCTTTTCCCGTTGCCAGAGCCTCAACCTCATTTTCTTCCTCCATAAACCTCTCCGGTCG
Source organism: Zostera marina (assembly GCA_001185155.1). Taxonomy (NCBI): domain Eukaryota; kingdom Viridiplantae; phylum Streptophyta; class Magnoliopsida; order Alismatales; family Zosteraceae; genus Zostera; species Zostera marina. The sequence continues at coordinate 224,052 of LFYR01000555.1, read as the reverse complement.
AAACTCCTTTGGGTTATTCCACCACTCAGGGTTGTTGGCCAACCACCATGAATTCACGATGACCTTGGATTCCTTCGGAATGGTGTATCCGCCAAGTTTGCCTTCCTCCAGATTCATATGAGGCACAAGCAGCGGTATCGGACTGTGCAATCGGAGTGTCTCCTTCACCACCGCCTGAAGGTACGGGAGTTTTTGCAAACTCGATTCCGTTAATGGAATCTCATTGCCGAGCACGTCTTTGATCTCCTTCCGGAGTTTGGTTTGGATTTCGGGGTGGTTCACTAACTCTGCTACCGCCCATTCCATCGACCACAGAGTAGTCTCTATGGCCGCCACGTTGATATTCTCCACTATGTAAAGGACGTTGTCAGAGTTTATCTCGCCGTTCTTTTCCGCCGTCAAGATATGGTCTATCGAGCACTTCATCTTCTTCCCTTCGTCGGAGCTGTTCAAATATTCCCTTCTTTTCTCGACATATTGGTTGTTGAAGAACGCGAGGCGTCGAGTCTGTAGATCCTTGCACTTATTGAGATAACCTCGGAGGAAGGGTCGGAGAATCGGGATGAAGTCGCCGTAGTTATATTCGAAGCTCTGAGCAAGACGACTCCTCTCGGCGTTGAACATCGACGCTTGTTTGAACATGGGATCATCGACGGATTCGAATCTTGTATCGAACATCATCCCGTATACGACATTATAGAGCATCAGTTGCAGACGTCGCCGGATCACAACTCCTTCCGTGGAAGCTCGAGTGGCATATTCTGTTTTGGCGTTGAGATCATCGACGACGAAATCCATTTCCCGTTCCCACATCTCTCGGTTCTGGTGAACCACTTTGTTGGTGAAGAAAGGAACAGTCATTATCCTTCTCATCTTCCTCCAGTGATCACCGTACGAGGTGAACACCATATCCTGACCGTTTCCGGTGAAAATATCAAAAACAACGTTTCGCGGTCGTGATCCGAATTCAACCCCTTGGGCGTGAAGCACCTCAGTGGCCAGCTTTGGATCGGAAACAACGACGAGGTTCCTGGATCCTAATTTCAGAAGAAAGATACTACCGAATTTCTTCGCTAGATTGATCAACATGATATGGTTGATGTCGTTCCCGACCTGCAACCAGTTCCCGAACACCGGGAATGAAATTGGACCCGGCGGGAGATTGCCTTTTCCGATGAAGTTGTCAAAGACAAAAAGTACGCAGAGAGCGGCGGCCATGAGAGGGAGTATAAGGACTGGTATTTGAATGATCGATGGAATGGCCAAAATTCCTATTCCGACCAATGCTAGGTACGCCGCCATTTTTGCCATTGAAGTTGTAATATCCAGATAGGAGGTGTCGTGTTTATTTATACACAGGTGGAGCATTCAGTCGGTGATTTGATGGTATTTTTAAATCTGGGTAGGTTTGGGTTTTGGTAGGCAAAGTCAAGTTATTTTTTTCAGTGGGCGGAAATATGATAAAGTCAAGTTATTTGATGTGCATCAAATAAAATAACATGTAGAATGTAGATTGACTCAAATGATTATTAACTATCAAAAATTTATATCTTCATGGTAAATATTTTCACTACCATTTATTTAATGGTATATTATTTGGTTATAATATATCATTCAAAAATAAACATTTGGGTTATAATAAAAATACAATAGTATTCAGGTACGTCATACAGTGCGAATGCTATATGTGATAAATTGATTATGTCCATTAAATCGACTTTGCGTCGTATATGTGTTAGCATCTTGTGAAATACATTATTTTACGTCGTACATGTGTTAATGTCTTGTGCAGTACGTTATTTTAATCATTAAATTAAATATTAATGATTACGATTTGATGATGCACGACGACGCATTCAAAATACGACGCATCTGAAGTACGCCCAATAAAAACAATGGATATATCATATATACCTCTCTAATTCTCTATGATATAGAAATGTTAACCTCCAGATGATATAGTGAGACTCAAATCCTGAACTTTCAGAAATCTTATAGTTACTGACACTGTGACCAGTTAGCTAATCTGTTTGTGAGAACCTAATAGGATTATAGAAAAAAGTAGATATAAACACCACTTTTTGTGAGATATTGAAAATGAGATATTGGTAGATCTATCATTCATAAGACATCTTATGGATTATAACCATTATTCGTTTTTTTGTCTTTTGAGTTTTGAGAATTGCATCTGGAGGAGAACAAATATCTTATTTTGATTTATAATAAAGGATACATTTTATGATATAAAAATATCTATCTCAAAATGATATACCAGAGTCGCAAAATATATCACCGGTTGACGGTTACATTATTGTAAAAATTTAACGAAAATACCATATAAATTCGAATTCTGAACCTTTAAAAACCTTAATAGTTATTTTGGTCAGTTAATCTATGAATGGTTGGTGGGTCGTTTGATATAGATTTGAGGATATTTCACATGACATTCGCAGTGACGACCGAATTGTAGGTTGGTAATGGCGCATCCATGGTCGTACCCAAAGTTCATACTTTTGCAAAGTGACGTTTATATGGATGTTAAATATAAAATTGGCATTCCTAATTTGAAAGATTGTAAAGACATTGACTTTGAAAATAGTTTGTTTGTGCCGACATTATAGGTCAATTTTGGCATCGTCCCTAAATCCCCAATTATTAAAATTATTGCACCTTCGAGGATATACACGAGTCTAACTTGAATGGCTAACCATTAATTAAATTAAGGATAAATAAATGCATTTCACATTCTCATTAGATTATAGATAATAGATCATAATCATCATCACATATGTAGATTAGCTCAACTGAAGATCACGTTAACATAACTTGATTATGTCAGTCGGTAAATGTTAATATTATAGTGGATTGAAAGTTCAGGATTTGAATTTTAGTGTATGTACTTTAATTAAACATAAATAAATGCATCTCACACTATCACTCGATTAGTCCAGTTGATAACTGTTATTAAGATAGATGGATTGTTGAAGGTTTAGATTTCAAGTTTCAGTGTTTGCACTATAATTTAGATGGCCGAGATCGAATTTTGTAAGCTCGTACTAAAAAAAATGACCTTATATAGTGGACTTGTCGTGGCAGAATTCCGTCAAGACAAGTTCTGTACTTTTGTTGACAGAAATCCGTTACTAATACTTATAAAACGTCACGAAAAAATATAGACTAGAAGACGGATTTTTAAAATTTTCACTGATGTTTTTCAATGGCAGAAATCCGTCACGAAAGAAATCTCGTTCAAAATTTCAAATCCCCCCCCAAAATTGACCCGATGACATTTTTGGGGGGAATCAGACGGACTTTCGACCTTCGTGGCGGAAATAACCGCACCTTCATGGTGGATTTCCACCACTTATGTTTGGGGGTTTAATAAAAAAAACCACGACCATATCAAAGTGGATGTTTGGGGGTTTGAATCAAAGTGGACTCCTATTTATTATACCTTAACTTATGAATGTGATCACAAATCTCATCAGTAAAACTTATTAGATATTTAATAAAGAATGGTAATGTGGAAATGTTGTAACTGGGCAAAAAATTAAACAGCAGCAAGTGAATTCACTGGTATAGAGAATGCAAGTTGCCAGATATCAATAAGAGCCTTTCTCACAGAGAGAAATTGCTTTAAAGCAAACCTGTAAATTGATGAAATAGAAACCAGTCAAAAGATGTTCATGCCATTTAATAATAAGTATATATAAGAAAACTGGTATAGAGAATGCAAGTTGCCGATGTAAAAATATTGATGCTTACCTTTGGATGGTTGCATGTTTTTTGCGAGCGAAATAGCAAATTAAAATGACAAATGCGGTCAAGATGAAAAGCTTTTCATTCTGAAAAATTAATGGTGCATTTCCAGATTTCAACCCAAAAGTTTGGAACACCCAGAAACAAGGTTGAAATGCTTTTCTTATGGAGGAATGACTCTGTTTCGAACGGTCCCGAAACTCTTCTTTTTCTTCCTTGGAAGGACTGCCATTTTCTCTTATGAATGCTTGAGAAGAGCTGGTATCCTTAGCAGAAGACAAAGACTGCAGTTTCCTGATTAATTCCTGAAAAATGATGCAAAGAATCAAATGTATAAGCAAAGAATGTTTAGTTATCAGTCATCTAAAGAATAATGATCTCATTTTATTCAATGATAACAATTGGGTATTCAATATATAGAATTACAGACCACGACAACAATATAGAAGGGGAAATAATTCTTACTCGGCGCTTCTCTTCAGGTAAATCTGCATTTTCTGTCCATGAAATGGCAGCATCAAAGTCGCACAAAATCGTTCCAAGAAGTCGAATAACATAAACATCTACTATCTCCAAATATTTTTCAACGCTTAGTAAAGAAAAGTGTTGTTCCTCAGTTTTCAAACTAACATAAGTTTGCCCATCATAAACTCCATCGACGAACCGCCATGCCTTTAAGAATTGCTCAAGGACCGATCGAAGCTTTGTTGTTGTTCCACTTCCATGTTCGATCTGCAAGTGTGCTCTGTAAAAAATACAAATAAAAACCAAATGCTGGACTTCTGCTTGAAAGAAAAAAAATATCATGAACAGTAATAGCTAATTATCTATACCCTAAGATAAGAACATCAGCCGGTATCACAGCCACAGACTCAAAAAGAAGCTCAAGCTTGTTAAAAATTCCATCTGTCCTGCATTCCAAAATTGAAACCTGATGATAAAAAACTCAGAACTAATAGACTGTGATTGTAATAACATCAACAAAATAAGAAAATGAATATAATTTTTTTTTTACTTTCCATGTTCGTTGAGTGACTGAAGAAACACCATAGAAGCAGATTCGACTGTGCCATTTTCAAATTGCTCCCGATCGGAGAAGCAACGTCTTAGGATCGAAGAGGACAAGGATTCAGCCTTCTCGAACATGGCCTGAATTAGATAGCTACGTGACAGACAAGTGACGAACACAGTCGATCAAGGTGAAAAACAAATAGAAAAAGATTTAATAAAAGGCAAAAAAAGAAGATGAAGGATGAGAAGAGAATCACCGTTCGGCGAGGTCAAGATCTTCCGATAAGGACGAAGATTGTGAGGCTTCATTCATTGTCAAGTTGGTTACTTGAATTCCTTCCCGATTTTTGCTCCGTCGATTGAAAATTTGGGGAGGAACAGATTGTAATCGGGTTTTCAGATTTTAAATGGAATGTAGCGGTATCATTGATAGAACCCGTTTAAATCGATACACTCGATTAACTTAATTGATACCCGTTCGATTAATCTTAAACTTTTGGGTTGGGTAATTGGGTTCAATTTATATCTTATAATTTATAGTTTTAGAAGAAGAAAAATCAGGTATTATATATTATAGAAGAGGGTTATTTTTATAATTTTCGCGATCAAACACATCCACATAATACATTATCAAATCTGCGGTAATTCCGAAATTACGGAATAGATACAGTTAGGGGTGAAAATGGAACGGGTCGTAGACGGGGCTGCCCTGATCCGGTATCTGTCCCGTTCTGCCAGAATAGGGTGGATCAAGTACCCTGATCCCCTGCCCCGGATATTAACTTATAGTTATTTATTAACTATGGTTAATAGACAGAAACAACAAAGAACGATGGACAGAAACAACAAACAGTACTTATTACTTCACAAATCACAAATGATCATAATAATACATGGGGGAACCCCAGATAAAAACTACAAGTACAAACATACAATTTACCCAATCATCGGAGTTCGGATGACTTTTCCTTCGACGTCAACCCAAATTCTAACTCTGTCACGATTGAAATCACAAGTTACAATACTTCCAATAAGAACTGTGAAGCATTTCATTGTCGGGATTTCATTCTTGATTTGATTCACAGCTTCATTTCCATCATTCCCCACCAGGTTTGGCCATGATGTTCTTTCTACAAAAAATACAACCAGAAGTCTTCATATGACAAAAAGAAATGATCAAAAGTGGCGGAATTTCAAAAACAACATATATCAATCATACCTAGAATTGGAGAACTTGGATTGAAATCAAATTGCATTGTTATTGTGCATATCAACTTCGGCAATAGTATATCTTATAGAGTTTTGATTTGAATTTTCTTGTTTTCGCATTCAATGCACGAACAGGTCAATGTTTTTTTTAAAAGCAATCAATGGTATATCAACACGTTATCTTCACTTTTCTACAATTTTTCAAGAATCTTATAAAGTCGGACTCGGCTCGTTAAGAAATCGGTCTAAATGACCTGGCTAAATCTAGGTTTAAATCCCTAAATTGAATGTTGAATATTGAATGTTTATTGGTATTTTAAATGTTGTTTGTTCTTTGTTACATTGCAAAACAACAATACATAATCATTAGATAAACAATAGGAAATAATATGAATTATCAAACTAAAATTTGCATAACATAATTAGATAATTGTCTTGAATGTCATAAATATTTGAATACAGTCCGCTTCACCTGCGAACGTCCGCAGTGACAAGCGGGCTGCAAACGCCTCTCGGATTGACAGAATTCTCAATCCGATGGCATACGTTCAGTACCGTACCTACGCAGAGGAGAGAACCGCGTCTATAGGTTCTCGGCTCACATCCCCATGGTAAACAATAAGCGGCATGGGCACCCTCCGACAACCGAATTGACCATGTACGACGCTCGGCTGAGGGTGTCCGCCTTACGTCAAATGTCGCGTCCTCTGCACCGACTACAACTGTGGTTCTCATCGCGCGCAATATGTAGACCTTAGAAAAAAAATTGGGAATTAGGTTTCCACGATCTGAAGCTCCCTCTCTAAGACCATACCGATCCGCAACAAAATCATATCGATTTTGTTGTCTCCCGATGCTGGTCGGTATGGCCTCATGTCGGATAACCGGGTTTCCTTCGGTAGTCGACCTTATATAACAGCCCTCTACCACACAGATCAAATTCACATCGCCTGCTGATAGTGATCATCTCCTCGTCGACTCTGCATCAACCTATTCCAGGACGCATCACTATTCCCGTTCGTAGCAGGTATCATCTCGTCTTCTCTACTATTGATTGGAATTTTTTTCTTCTATCTGCCTTCCGCTCGCATTTATGTCCCAAATACCAAATGTTAAATATTTTCCATCGGGTTTTTTTTGACATGTTGTTTGCATCTGCTTTAATAAGAAAATCCGCAAACATTTATTTCAGCTCCAGCAACAAATTTATTTCAGCTTCAGCAACCAATTTATTTCATCATCATCATGTTTTTATTTTCTTCATACTTCAATTCTTATTGCTTCTTTAATTTTCCAATACATCCACTAATTCCATTCTAATGCTCGAGCCCAATTTTTCCAACACTTGTCAGAATATGAATGTCATATTCTTTTAACTTTCGAACTCTAGATCATGACCTCAACCTCTGTTCTTACACTTTAATTTTCTTTTTAAATATCCTGTCTCAATGCAATTTCCCGTATCTATATATGCAAATTGTAAGAACCTTAATGGTTTTTGTTCAACTAAACTTCCTTCCATTACATTTATGATTATGATTTAGGCTATCCAATGAATTCGCGCAATAGGAAAGGTGAGAGGAACCACCCACATCGTAGGAGAAGAGGTAATGACCATGAGGTGATCATCATCAGTGAAGATGGTACTATTGCTGACACACCCATACCTCAGAGAAGGTCACCTGTCCGCACTAACTTTGGTAAACACATTTCGCCGATACGACCATGCGATATGCGAGGTCACCGGCAATTTAATAGGAAGAACATCATCAGCTGGGGTGAATCTTCCAGGGGACCTTGATATGTGGGACACATCTCCACCTACATGGATCCATATCTCAGTGGCACTCTATCGCAAAGTTTGAGTTGCGCCATAGCGCGTAGCGCCGACACTTGGGGAGATAGCGCGTTATTTCACCTACATAGCGCCAAGTGTATTTTTATTTTATATATATTCAGTATATTATAAAGTAATAGTGAATATCACACTTAATTAAAGAGTAGTAATCAAGTGTAATCATTAATTTTAGAATTCAAAATATTCTTAAATATTAAGTTTCATGAGTCAAAATGATAGTCCAAAACTCTAAATTTCTTATAAATGCAAATCTATTTTTCTTTTTCAATTTCCTCTAGCATTTGAGGTTGCATCCTTCTTTTACTTCTTTGGTAGGTTCGTCGAAATCTTTCACAAACTTCGCAGAAAGAGGAGCTTGAGAAGTGAATGATCTTGCTTGGCCACTCCTCGTAGAAGGCCCGGGATGCTCTCCTGCTCCGACTGCCTCCTCTACCATGCTCCATGTCAAACCTTCCTCAGTGTATATATACAAACTCCTTAGATTCTCCTTCAATATCTGTCGTCTATTCACTTGTAAGATTTAATTCTTTTAGACGGACGGGGTCGAACTTTCCCTTGCCATCTTCCTCAAGCATTATATTTCTTTGTAATCGTTTCTCAAGCTTTTTATTATAATTCACAAACACCAGATCATCTAGTTGTTCGATTTTCAATCGTTTACGTCTCTTGATATGAAACTACAATTGGGGAATGCAAAATTAAGAATTGTAGATCAATTGAATTGAAGAAATTCATACTAATGAGGATAATACTCACATGCTTAAACGTACTTCAGTTCCTCTCACAACTAGATGCGGAACAACAATTAAGTCCGATAATCCTCATGGCATAGTTCCTCATTTCAGGAGTTCTTGATCCAAAATGTTCCCACCATCGAACTAAATTCAAAAAATGCATAAGATCATTGAAATTCAGATTGAATTACAATTTTTATTTACTAAAATGATATTTAATAGGCTCTAAATCCTCAATTGCTAGTTCAGCCACTTCGGAAGCAAATCTTCAGGATTTGTTAATGTGTAGAGGCTTGAATCCACCACTACCTTAGTTCGTTGGTGCACATCTGGGATCATGCGGGACACACAATCTTCAAATGCTTCTTGACAAGTGCTGGCCAATTATGGATTTGACCTACAATTCAATCAAAATTGGAAGTATCAATTATCAAGTATCAATTATCAAGTATCACTTATCCAATTCTGAAAATTATAAGGCAAATCATACCTTTGCAAGTTGTAAAACACCCTAGGATTTAGGAAAGCACCAGCTTTCACAAGAGGTGATTGGTAATGTTTTGCCCACCGCTTGTCCATCAGATTTTAAATTGGTTTATATTTACTTTCATCATCGTCGAAATTGGTTTTCACAGCACATCTTGCAGCTTCGAACGCACCAACTAGATATGGCATAGTTAGTTTTGTATCACCATCAACCATTCTCAGAACAACCAAAATGGGTTGTGAAGATCGAAGCAAATCCTCAAGAGTTAAACAAAACCAGGTGTTGATTATCAAATCACAAACATCTAACCTATAATGACCTTTTCTAGCCCACTTTTCCCAATCAAAACTCCTCAACTTGGATTTGCTTTCAAATAAACTCTCGAGAGTCGTAAGAAAATTTGTCACAAACCTAGTTACTCCGCATCGTATAACCTCTTTTCCCTTGTTATGCTTCAGCCATGCAGAATGTACGGTAGTATGCTGGTAGACGTGTGTAAAAATCTTGCGACCATTGCGAATAACATCACCGTACATAGGTAGCTTTCCAATGTCTTCAAGTAAGAGGTCGAGGACATGAGCAGCACATGGAATCCAAAAGAGGTGATGATACTTGTCCATTAGTATCTTTCCGGCCGCCACATAGTTGCTTGCATTGTCAGGGCAAATCTAAAAGATAGAAAATCATTTTCAAGATCTACAAATGATTAATGAAGTACTACAAATAATAAATATTTTACCTGAACCACATTGTCCTTGCCAACAATCTCTATTGCATCTTCAAAACCTTTTGCAATAAAATTTGCAGTTTTCTCATCGGCAGAGGCATCTATCGAGTGCAAATAGAATGTTCCCTTAGTAGAGTTCACCAAGAAATTAAGAACACTTCTCTGTCGACGATCAGTCCAGCCGTCGGACATGATCGACATCCTTCTTCCTTCCATGCGATCTCATGTTTCTTTTTCAATTCTTCAATGCTTGTGACTTGGCGTTGAAGTAAGTTGTTGCGGAGCATGTACATGCTGAAAGGTCGATAGTTCGGGTCATATCGTCCAATACTTTCAATCCATACATGAAGTACTGGATTGTTAATGACATTGAAAGGAATTCCAACTGTCACAAAGAACTCAGCTCCAACGTCATCTAAAATCTGCTTCTCTTGTTTCTTTAGGTGATCAACTATGGTGGTTTGTCTTTGCTTCATATACTTCTCTTGTGCACGTTTTCGAATAATAGATTGGAGTGTCACTCTCCTTTTCAAACCTAAGGGACCTTTCACCTTAATAGTTTTCGATGTAGAGGGTTTCCCAATTGGAGTGCCACTTTTGGTTTCTACCTTCCGCTTCTTCTTTTGTGGAATGACTTCAACATCCACAATAGAAATGGGCATTTCTTGTTGTTTTTTGTTCTTCGCCTTTAAGAGATATTCCCGGATCTCTTTCTGAATATCTGTCAGACATCTTTTACAAGTAGTAACTCCTAATTTCCCCCCAGAAGGATTGATGCCGGAGATATGAATTTTGATTCTTGCGATCTCTCCTGACATATATTTTGAACAGAGAAGGCATTGAACCTCATAAGCTTTAGTCTTCTTCGTCACGTCGCCTTTTTTGAAGGCTGCGTATTTCCAAGCCAAACCCTCATGATTTTCAAGTCTAAGGTATGTGAGATCGGCGACAATTTCCGGATCAATATCTGGATGATAGTAAATGGAAGAGTCTTCTTTACCCTCTTGTTGAATGTTGACAATAGGAACCACTACATCCGAAATTTCTCGAACTTCAGCTTCCGGCTCTTCCCGGACAACGTCTTCATCACTTGAGAAAAAGTCTTCGATTTCATTGTCATCATAAATATATAGGATCATATCTTGTTTCTGATGACGACATACTAAGATACTCTTAAAAAATCAGAACCGATTCAAAAAATCAGAATTCGGTTTGAAGAAATAGTTCTAAAAATATTTTCAAGATTCGATTAAAAAAAATAAGAATTATGTTTGAATAATTAGGATTAAAAATTAAAATAAAAACTTCATGAATCAATTAAAAAAATAAGAATTCTGTTTCAAAAAATAGGTTTAAAAAGAAAAGAAATTTGTTTCAAATAAATAGATTTAAAAAAAACTTCAAGAATCGATTAACAAAAAATAAAAAAAATATGTTTCAACTTTCTAAAAATAGTTTTAAAAAAATTCAAAAATCATCTAGGGTTTGCAAAAAAATAAGAAAAGAAGAGAGGAGATGAGAAAATCATGAATGGAATAATGGATTCAACAAAATAAAAAATCTGTTTCAAGAAACATCTAGGGTTTACAAAAAAAAGAAAAAAGAGTATTATCGATGATCGGAGGAATGAAGATCGAAGAATGAAGATAGCGAGGAATGAAGATCGAAAAATGAAGTGATGAGCGGAAGACTGATTTGCGATGGAATGTAGGAAAGAATCGTAAATGTATATTAGCCAGCCTGTAGTTTATATAGGCTGTCAATTAGAAGATCTCGATTACCTTATTATGGTAGTGGATCATTACATGTAAGGAAATAATAATAAAACGGAAATACAACTAATGCATACAACTAATGCAGTTGTTACTAATTATGGAATAACAACTAATACAATTGTTACTAATTATGGAATAATTAATTCCATAATTAATTCTTTCCTTTACTAATTTAATACTCGTTAACATGCCCCCTCAAACTTGAGGAGAATCTCTGACAAGTTTGAACTGAAGTTCCTTGAAAGGCTTGGGTCTCAAGGCTTTAGTAAGGATGTCTGCTTTCTGTAATTTTCCTGGAATATGATCAACAGTGAGAGTCCCATTTTCTATTCTTTCTCGAATAAATCCAAGATCCATTGCCACATGTTTGAGTTTCATGTGCCCAATAGGATTGTTGGCTATAAATGAAGCTGCTCCTTTGTTATCGGTAAGGATTTTCAAAGGAGTTTCAACCTCTACCCCTAATTCAACAAGTAGCGCTTTGATCCCTTCAAGTTCCTCTACAGTAGTTGCAATTGCTCTGTATTCAGCTTCAGTGCTTGAACGGGCCAGAGTTTGTTGCTTCTTGGAAGACCAAACCACCAAAGTGTCGTCAAGAAATATTAAGATACCTGTTTGACTCTTCCTGTCAGTAGTGTCACCCCCCCAGTCAGCATCACAGAAACCAGAAATATTGAATTTTTCAACCTTTTTGAGTGTGATGCCATAACTTTGAGACCCTGAGAGAAATCGCAGAATCCTCTTCATAGCATTCCAGTGAACTAGCTTAGGATCACACAAAAATTGAGAGAGCTTATTGACTGAAAATTGAATATCAGGCCTTGTCAATGTTAGATATTGAAGAGACCCGATAATTCTCCTGTATTCCTTAGGGTCAGAGATGCTTTCTTCCTCAGAAAATAGATCATGTTGAGCTTCCATGGGAGTTGAAGAAGGCTTCATATTGTCTAGTAGATTCACCAAATACTGTTGTTGAGACAAATGTAGCCCTTCTTCACACTTTCTTACTTGAATACCCAGAAAGTAGCTCAGTTCTCCCAATTCTCTCAAGGCAAATTCTTTACCCATGAAATTAATTATTTCTTTCACAAAAATTGGATCAGAACCAGTAATTACAATGTCATCAACATACGTGAAGAGATACATGACCTGTCCATCGATGGATAAGATAAATAAAGAAGGGTCGCAATAGCTTTCCTTAAAACCCTGAATTTTCAAAAATTCTCTCAGCCTTTTATACCACATCCTGGGGGATTGCTTCAGCCCATATAAGGATTTCTGGAGAAGACAAACATGATCAGGAAATTGTTTGTCAATAAACCCAAAAGGTTGACACACCACAATTCTTTCTTCCAGGTTTCCATGCAGGAAAGCATTGGAGACGTCGACTTGGAACATCTGCCACCCTTTGGTCACAGCCACAGTGAAAACTAGCCTAATAGAATTTGCTTTTACTACTGGACTGAAAGTCTGATTGTAGTCACAGCCTTCTACCTGCCTCATCCCATTTGCAACCAAACGAGCCTTGTACCTTTCCACAGTGCCATCCTCCTTCTGCTTTGCTTTAAAAACCCACTTGGTATTGATTACATTGTCTTCCTCAGACTTTGGAATTAGTTTCCATGTGTTGTTCTTTATTAAAGCATCGAATTCAACTTCCATGGCCTTTTTCCAATTTTCATTCATCAATGCATATTTAGGAGATTTAGGTATAGGTACCTCACAAGCTGCTACTGATAGAGCATATTTGGGATTATGTTTCACCATTCCTCTTGTCACTCTGACCGGGGGAGAAGAAGAATCATCATATGAGAATTCTGATGATGGAGAATAAATAGATCCTGATGCAACAGTAAATGGTGATTCCACTAGGGGAGACAATTCATTTTGAGATGGCACAATATCCCCCGCTAGGGGAGACAATTCATCCTGAAATGGCACAATATCCTCCACTTGTCTTCTCCTGGTGTACACCACCATCTCATTCTTTTCAGACTGGATTGACTTGTCTGTGTTCACTGGAGTAGAGATGTCCTCTGGTGACCTATCAACTTTTGATTGATCATTGTTCTGCTGCTGATTAGCTGAGGCAGACGATAATTCTGGATTGCCCTTCTCATTTATTCTGTCTTCATCTTGATGTGGAATTACTGGTCTCAGATCAGATGAGCCGATCTGAACTGTTTGGTCCTTTGATAAAACTTATTCTGATGCAGACTGATGATTTAGAAGCAATTTGTTTAACGAGAAGTCATCCTCTAAGAACTTAACATCCCTTGAAGGAAAGACCTTGTGAGAGACTGGGTCATAACATAGATATCCCACCTGTTTTTGTGGATATCCTAAGAATATGCATGGAATTGATTTATTAGACAACTTGTCTTTCCTATAATCTCTTAAACAAGGAAAGCACTTACAGCTGAACACCCTCAAAGCCTGATAATCAGGAGAGTATCCATACAGAGCTTCAAGTGGTGACTTGCCTCTGAGAGTATTTGTTGGATTCCTGTTATATAGAAAATAAGCAGTCATAACAGCGAAATCCCAGTACTTCTTTGGAATATAAGCATGATCAAGAATTGTGATTGAAGTATCAATCAAATGACGATGTCTGCGTTCAACAGATCCCATCTGCTGGTGTGAATATGGGATAGAGAATCTGTGATCAATTCCTAGACTGGTGATATGTGAGGTAAGCTTTTTAAACTCCAGTGCATTGTCTGTTTGGAGGTTCTTAAGCTTGAAACCTGTTTGTAACTCAACAACCTTACGAAAAATTTCAAATATAGATTCTATCTCGCTCTTTCTGACCATTGGGAATACCCAATTAAAATTACTGAAAGCATCAACGAAATTCACATAATATTGGTAACCTTGAGAGGAAACCATAGGAGATGGACCCCAAATGTCTGCAAAAACTAATTCCAAAGGAGATTTATAAATTGTATTGCTTGTTTTATGTGGTGAAGCGTGAGCTTTACCCACCATACATGCCTTACAATTTTTACTCATCTTACAATTGGAATTTAATAATCCATCCCTAATTAATTTCTCCACTGCCCGAGTGTTCAAATGTCCCAATCTGAAATGCCAGAAATCAGCAGAGGCTCCATCCACCAGTAAGGACTCCATAGGAGTCTTTATTTGAAGAGGTAACTTGTATAGGTCTCCTTCCACTTCACCTTGAGCCAAGAATTCCTTAGTGCTTAGATCCCTGATCCTGACCCTCTGTGCATCAAAAATAACATCTACATTATTGTCAGCACACAATTTTCTAACAGAGAGCAAATTCTTGGTTGCCTGAGGAATTATAAGCATATCCTTCAACAGAAATTTAGAATTATTATAACTCCCAACAGAATCACCAGATCTTTTAATTTTCATGGTCTGACCACTAGCTGTGGCAACAGAAGCATGATCTGATGTAGGACGAGGATGTAGAATATTAATTTCATTGGGAGATATATGATGAGTCGAACCTGTGTCAGGGTACCACCCATTCATAGCCTGATTAGAGGCAATGTAATTGACTGAGGAAGAAGTATCTTTACCACTGCCCGGAGTTGATTTTTGACCAGGACCCAGAGGGGATAGCTGACGGCTATGTTGAGGTGGAAATCTGGTCACATTCAAGCGATTGTAGCAGTTGAGCGCAGTGTGGAATTTCTTGCCACAGATCTGGCAGCCCCCAGCAGCCTTACCAGAGGATTCAACTTTGACAGAAGACTTGGTCGCGATGTTTACTTGGGGAATTATGGACTGCTCCGTCAACACTTCCAGAGTTTCTTCAAAATCGATGGCCAAATCCATGAAGTCATCAAACATCATTAGAGGATCGAAACGAGTTGTGATGGAAGTCTTGAACGACTGATAATCCGATCCAAGACCTCCTAACGCTAGAAGGATTAATTGAGAATCCTTGAGAATGTCTCCAACAGCTGCAAGTCGATCATTCATTTGAGTGATCTTGTCGAGATAATCACCCATCTTGAGAGATCCTTTGCGAAATGACTGAAGCCTGTGTCAGAGGTTGAGCACCCTGGTTTCAGAACCCACAGCGTGTAACCTCTCCAATTTACGCCACATAAGTGCAGACGTGGACAAGGAGGCTATCTTCGATTGAATCGAAGGTGAAACAGCCGTCAAGATCCAACTCATAATGAGTTGATCCTGCTGCTCCTCGTCGAAGCCTGTCACCAGAGTGACCTTCCTCTCCACATATGGGATGAGACGAAGTCCTTTCAGTGCTGCGACAAACGCGGCCTTCCAACTGTAGTAGTTGTCACCGGTCAGCACAATGCATTTAGGACCCTTAGTTTTCACAACCGTGTGTGAAGATAGCGACGAATTCTCTCCAACAGTTGCTGTAGCGGAAGAATGAAGATCGGAGGAGCGTTCCGGCGATGATACCATATTAGCGATGATCGGAGGAATGAAGATCGAAGAATGAAGATAGCGAGGAATGAAGATCGAAGAATGAAGTGATGAGCGGAAGACTGATTTGCGATGGAATGTAGGAAAGAATCGTAAATGTATATTAGCCAGCCTGTAGTTTATATAGGCTGTCAATTAGAAGATCTCGACCACCTTATTATGGTAGTGGATCATTACATGTAAGGAAATAATAATAAAACGGAAATACAACTAATGCATATAACTAATGCAGTTGTTACTAATTATGGAATAACAACTAATGCAGTTGTTACTAATTATGGAATAATTAATTTCATAATTAATTCTTTCCTTTACTAATTTAATACTCGTTAACAAAGAGAGTAGGAGATGAGAAAATCAAGAATGGATTCAAACAAATAAAAAATGAGAGAAACAAAGAAGAAGAGAGGAGAGCCATACTGTCCGGTGGTCGGAGTGGCCTGGACGATCGCCAGAGTGTGCTGGAGTCATTGGAGTTCGATGTTCGCCAGAGGTAAGTTAGACGGTCTCCGGAGAATATGGTTAGAGGAGAAATGGAGAGAAATGGGGTGAAATGGGGAAAAGACAAGAGAAATGGGGAGAATAGGGTTTATATTTATAAACCCTATTTGGGTATTCGGGCGGATCCTAACCCAGATCCGCCTAAGACCCGATAGGCATAGCGTAGGGAGATATCGCCAGCTAGCTACCTGAGCTATGGGCGATATCTCCCGCTATCTCGCGCGATACTGAAACAAGGCTCCATCGGCACTAATGTGCTGCCCAAATGTCTTCCCTTCTCTTCCACCGCCAATGCGATTCCCTCATGACGATGAACCTTTTCAATTATCACAATACTGTTTATCTTTACCCACTGGTCGTTTAGCTCCTCCCGCATTGAATCAGTGCGCCCTTTGCCTGCAACAATTACTGCCAGACCATCCCTCATTCGTGGCAATGACGCCTATCCCCATTGCTCCTACGTCGCCTGAAACGGACTATAACGTGGACAATTACAAGTCTTTTAACGAGTCCAACGCTGAGGGGTGGAAAGAATGGTGGAAGAACGCATTCAAGGAATCACCACAAAGATGATTATGGTTGTTTCTCGACCATCTATGTCATTTAAATTTCGTACTACTAGTTCCTACATTTTTTAATCTATTATCCCTTCCAGATAGAAATGTAATAGTTGTCTCTGCTCATTTCCGTTTTATTATTAAATCAAACACCTCATTCACCTCATTATTATGCGTATAATACTAAATTTCACTTCTCAATATGTCTACAATTATTCATTTCTGTTTCAATATCCAACATTAAATTTCAATCTTATTTTTCATAAATTTCAATTACTGTTTCAACCGATAATATCCAACATTTCTATTCCAACGTATATTTAAATTTAAAATTTCTTCAAATCTAGGTAATTCAATTTACAACTTCATTTTCAAAATTATCATTTATACTTACTAATATTTCTTCACAGTGCGTCTCAAATAATTATTGCTCTTGTTTTTCTCTTAGGCAATATCGATTAAGACAATAAGGACATGACTGAGAATCATCGCATTCGACGGATGCCGGTTCACTCTGTCCGCAGCAGGAGAGAACCGCATGAAAAATGCGTTCTATTTAAATAATTGTCTCGAATGTCATAAATATTTAAATAATTGTCTCGAATGTCATAAGTATTTAAATAACTGTCTCAAATGTCATAAGCATTTAGATAATTGGTTTGAATGTCATAAGACAATTTGTATTAGGGGTGCACACCTCTGCTGGTCCGTAGAATGTCAGGTCGACGATCAAATATTCATTTTATAGATTTTAGGTCGACGATCAAATATTCATTTTATAGATTTTAGTTGTGTTGTCATTAGTTAGGTTTTAGTAGTTTTTTATAGGTATATATTGTTTATAGGTTTTATTATAGGTTAGGGTTATAGGTGTTTTTATATCTATTTATTGTCTTGTTCTGTCTTGTCGGCGCTGGTCCATCCCATTTTGATTTTCAAGAGGAGGTAAGATGATTGTTTTGGGTTTATCGTTCTCCAGTTTTTCGTTCTGAGTTTCGGCAATAGTTTTTTTATTTGTATCAAACTTAATTGTGTCAAAGTAATTATCAGTTAATTGTGTCAAACTAAATTTTTCTGGTCTTGTCGCTCTGGAAGTCTACGCAGGTCCATCAACTTTCGGTTGCAAGTCTGCGCAGGTCCATCAACGTCAATCTCGTTTCCTACTGTATCTTCTTTGGAGGAGGTAAGGCGGTAGAAGAAACACGGCAGTACTTTATTTGTTCCGGCAACATTGATTTTTAATTTTTCCTCTTCTTCTTCTTCCTCGTTTTCTCGTTTTCTCTTTGATTCTTGCCGCGATAACGTTCTGATGTTCTCCGGATGTTCTTGCTGCTGTCTGGCTTTTGATGTCGATCACTTTTAATGTTCCAGCACCAAATGGCAACCATTGTGCAGGTGAAGTTAGTGATGTCAGGTGAAGTTACCTCTTTCTCTTTCTCTTCCTTTTTTCCTTTTTCTCCTCCTTTTTTCCTCTTGCTTTTCTTCTTCTTCTACCTCGGTTCTCTTTAGGTTCTTGCTGCTCTCCATCTTCCGGTATGAGTGGTTTTTTAGTAGAGGCGACCTTGACATGAGTGGCTGACAAAAAGATGAACAATATCCTCAATGGACACATCTCCGATTGGCGATGGGTTGGGTTATTTGAAAATCTTGTGAAGATCTGGTGAAAATCAGGTGAAGATCTGACACATTAATATCATGTAATCTCCTCTGTAATACTCCTTTGCTGAAGATCTAACGCATTAAAAATACTCCGGCCAACCACCTCTCCTCTTTTAACCTTTTAATTTATCAGTTTTTTACAAATATCAAAAAACTATGATCACACTTACACACTATAAATATCTACTTACATATTGTCAATCAAAATAATCAAATGTCAACACTTAAACATCTAATGTCAATCAACTGTTGACATGTCAGTGAAATTTTTAAGCTTATTCAATTTGTTGTGATGACATGACACAACAAATTTAAAATGAGAGAATGACATGGAATAAGATTTTAAAATTTACGAATAAACGAATTTAAAAAAAATCCTACTTTACGATCAGGATTTCATCGTGGCATAAGATGCCACGGATTGCAGCACTAACCACGGATTGTGGTGTCCAATCCGTGGTTATTATAAAAAACCACAATCCTTACCATTAGTAGAGGCGATGCTAACCTCGATTGAAGTACATTGCATTGAGAATTGGTATGTGAAATTTAAATTTAGATAGAAATAAAAGCTAGTGTAACTAATTAAACAATGGATATATTTAGCCTTACAACAAGAGTGCACATTGTTGTATAAGGGTCCACGACCAAGCTTATAAATAAGCTGGCCGTTCGAGAGGGTTGAACATCCTGCTTCATCACCGCGCTAGTTCTTCTTTAGAAGTAAGCTCATCCTCTTCTTCCTCTGCATTCGGTGATGGTACAAAGACTTGAGACCGGAGGTTCCTCAACAAATGGTGATGGCTTCCGTCGACAGCAAAGATGTTTGCTGTGAGAGAGGGAGATCATAAATCTCACCCAAGACGACAACGACTTCGTGACGCCTTCGGCAATAAGACGACGCATGAACCCTCGTACTCCACCGGTTACGATGGAGTACGATCCACTGTCACTTGCTCAACCCGGAAATCATCGAAACATTGTCTGTCCTACACCTCGTCGTCCGCCTCCGTCTCCGTCTGAGCCTACATCTGAGATTCCGGAGTACGTTTCTGAGGCACCACCGACGCCTCACAATGACGTGGTGGTCTGCCCTCAATGCGAGTACCTGTTCATCGCCTTCCTCTATACGGCTGCGTCAAGTTTTCTGAACATTCCTGATATTGATCCAGTGGAGTCGTTAAACTTCGACTTACTCGACGACGTGAAGTTGGGAGATCTGTAGGGTTGGTGCGAGGTTGCAGCAGTTAGTTTCTCAGAAGCAGATCTTTAGATTAGTTAGATTCCTAGAAGATTAACTAGATCTTTTTAGAAGAAATTTGTTTGGCTAGAAGTAGAAGTAGAAGTCTCACTGATCGTTTTGGATTTACAGTAGATCGTTTGGGTTTAAGACTAATACATCATGGGAGTGGGTTATGTTGTTGGTTATTTTGGGTTCCGATGATGTTTGTATTCCGATAATGGTCGTCGAACCATTGTAGGAATTAGCCATCTGCAAATTATTTCTCATACCTATTATATGAGTTGAGGCACCCGAATCTGGATACCAAATGGAAGGCACCCTCTCAGACTGTTTGGAGCAAAATTAGCCGATGGCGACAGCTCTACTACAATCAATTTCCTGTTGTGAGTAAAGACAAATTTAACAACATTGAAACGATCAAAATAATTTAATGCTCCATGCCCTTTGCGATTACAAATTTAGCATGGGTTACTTCTCACGCTGGACGCGTTTTCAGATTTTGCGACATAAGCAGGGGCGCTCGATTTTGAATCGACAACAATGGTAGAGAGAGGCAACGACACCGAGTGATTTTCCTCTGGTTGACGCAACTCCAGATCAGTGAGCAACGCCTGAAGGTCGACGAAGGTCATGTTGGGGTCAAATCTTGTGGTGATCGAGCTCACGAAGGCTGAGTGCTCTGACCCTAATTCTCCGATCGCCGTGATGACTTTATCAGCTTCGATTATCTTTTCTCTCATCATCTGTAATTCGTCTATGAGAGACTTGACGTGTGCGATATAAGAAGATATCGACATTCCTCCTTTCTTCACTGTCGAAAATTGACGCCGGAGGAAGAGGATACGAGTGACCGATCCTGATGAGTATAACGTCGCCAAGGCTTTCCATACTTCAGCGGATGTGGTCAGACTTGCTACTTGCGACATAATATTCAGCGACAAGGCTTGGAATAACCATCCCAAGAGCAATTGATCTTGCCGCATACACACCGGTGAGTTGCTTAACTCAACTTCACCTTCCACATATTTCAATAGGTCTGTGCCGATTAAAACACAGGTGACTTGAGCCTTCCACGAGACATAATTGTCTTTGGTGAGGGTGACGAAGGACAACTTCTTCACATGAAGAGCCGGTTCCCCTGATCGAATGACGGATCCATCGGCATTTGCGGAAGCACCGGTACCTGACGATGATTCCATGATAGAGAACGAGGTGTGATAGATTGTAGAAGATGATCGGGGAAGAAGAAGACTGTAAATGAGGAATGGAACCGTCGTTGTTCCACCGGATTCCTGTTAATTTATAATACTTGAAATAAATGTTAACAACCTACAAACGTGGGCACTACCCTCTAACTAATTTTGTTATATACTAATTTATACAATTCACTAACAGGGGACGGGGACGGGGCGGGGATTGCATTCCTCGTCCCCGTACTGAAAACACATTAACACTCAACATCCATCTAAGTCCAATAATAAGATAGGACAATTGTTGTTGGCATGCGATGAAAAAAAACGAAAGAATTGATTTTTTTTTAAAATTTCACAAACTGTAAGTAGACAATTAAACCTTAACAAGAATGATTATATTGTATGAATATCCTTTCTCCATTGTCGAACACATTGGATTTAGAGAATTTGTAACATCTCTTCAACCTCAGTTCAAGCACATCTTCAAAAATATACTGAAAAAAGATTGTTGTGGTATATATTAGGAGGAAAAAGATAAGTTGTATTCATCTTCAGGGTCATTGAATAGTCGAATATCATTTACAAACGATATGTGAACCTCAATACAAAATAAGGGATATTGTGCAATAACATGACATTACATTGATGAAGATTGACATATACTTCAAAAAATTCTAAACTTTTTTGAGGTAAAGAATCGCTATACTGCAGATGTAATATCGTCAGTTATCTTAGAGAAGATATTTAAGTGGAATATCGACAAAAAAATTATGTACGTGTTTCATTTTGAATAATTGCACAACTAATGATTCTGTAATTAATTACCTGCAACGATTATCAAAAAAAACTTTACCATTAGAAGGACAGTTACTTCATGTAAGATGCACGACACATATTCTAAATTTAATAATACAAGACGGGGTGAACCTAACCAAGGATGTTACATCAGTGTAAAGTATGTGAAGAGATCACCATTGAGACAAGAACGATTTACGATAAGTTTACGAATAATGTATTTGAGTTATTTAATTTACGTTATTATGATTTATAAACATTTTTGTTGTTGTTGAATTTATGAATGTGCGAAACAAGTTGGAGCTCTTTCGAAAAAACTTGTTTTAGATGTATCAACTAGATGAAACTCAATTTTTTTAATGTTGGAAACAACAATTTTATTCAAAGAGGTTTTCAGTAGATATGAAATCATTGATTCATTTTATACATTCAAGCAAAGTGAAGATGATTGGATGATTGCTCAAGCTTTATGTGAATGTTTGGGTTTGTTTTATGATGTGACCCAAGCTTTTTCAATGATACAATAATCAACGGCTAATTAGTATTTTTCATTGATTTGTGACATCCACTTGTAGCTTATTGAGTTTGGTAATAATCAAAATACGTTCATTTCAAATCTCGAAAAGTGTATGAAGTTGAAATTTGATAAGTATTGGATGTAAATTAACGCAGTGTTATCAATTATATCAATTTTGGATCAACGCTATAAGGTAATATTGACTAATTCTAGCTTTTCATCTTGTTTATGTTTTTTTATTTACATTTAAAAAATTGTTAGGTTCAAATGGTAAAGTTTTACATGAATGGACTATATGATGAGTTTTATTCGAAATTGAATGTAGATGATATCAAAATTATCTTTCAACAATTCTATTATGAATATATATGCACAACAAATGAATTGTGATAAATTAAAAACAGGTATTATTTATATGGTAATTTTCAGGTGTGCCGTACGTCGGTGCGTCAAAATGCGCCGAGCGCATCTAGTCCTTTAATTTTTAATCCAACAAGTATAATAATGTACTGCACAAGACACTAACACATGTACGACGAAAAAAAATGTACAAGAAAAGACACTAACTCATGTACGTCGAAATGTCGATCTAATGGTCAGAATTTTTTGACGCATTGAAATTCGACGCACAAAAAACCTAACCATTATTTATATATGAATTATTTTGATTATAAATTACGTACAATACATATTTAGTTTATGGTTTGTCGAATGATTAATATTAAAGTGAAAGTATTTTGCGAAAAGACATAACCTTTACACGACGAACAAAGAGCACTTTGCAAAAAATTCATCGATATTTTGAAACAGAAGCAATATCTACCGTAGAGAAGACCGAATTTGAGTGTTACTATGATGATAGCTACGCTCCAAAACAAGAAGGTTTTGATATTCTGAATTGGTGGAAGGTACATCAACCAAAATATCTCATTTTATCTAAAATTGCAAAAGATTTTCTTGCCATATCAGCCTCGACAGTTGTATCAGAGTCCGCTTTTAGCACTGGTGGCCGAGTCGTTCACAAGTATCGAAGTTCATTGAATCCTGAAACAGTAGAAACTTTGATGTGTACTCAAGATTGGTTGCGAAGCAGACGTTGGGGTAATTTAATTGCAAGTATGGATTTATCTATAATTTTAATAGAAGTGAT
The DNA here is from genome assembly GCA_001185155.1 of Zostera marina. NCBI lineage: Eukaryota > Viridiplantae > Streptophyta > Magnoliopsida > Alismatales > Zosteraceae > Zostera > Zostera marina. The sequence continues at coordinate 200,443 of LFYR01000555.1, read as the reverse complement.
GGAACTTAAATCAATAAACTCAACTGAAGATAAAATAATTGATGACGATCGTGAGGAAGAAAAGGATTAGTCGTGTTGAACCCATTTTCGTGTCGTGTTCGTGTCGACGAAAAAATTAATCGTATCAGTCGTGTTCGTGTCTTGTCAACACGAATTGCCAGACCTATCCCAATGACAGTATCGAAAATTTGAAGTAATTTCGAGGGTATTTTCGTCAACCAAAATATAGCTGGTTAGTTGTGATAACTGACACCACTGCGCTATTGATCGTAAAAGGCGGAAGAAAACCCTAAACCTTACTACGCCTCCGTCATCCTTATTTTTTTTTTCCGAAGGAGAAGAGGAGGAGAAAAATGCCTTTGGGGCAGACGGAAGAGGACAGTAGGCAGAAGAACGACTCTCGATACTGTGGCGTTGAGACCGAATTCGACAATGACATCCCTCGCACTCTCTCTTTCTCGTTATCTACCGGATTCGATTTCATAGTTGCACCTCTGGTTGATCCAGAATACAGACCTCTTCTGTTTTCCACCGATTCCATTCCGCCTTTCGCAGCATCCGACCTTGTCCTCACATCAACGCAGTGGGGTAGCCATGTCGTGGCCAAAATTAGTTCTTGGATCGATTTGGATTCGACGGATGAACAACTGAGATTGATGTCTGAACAGACTTTAAACCGTGAGGTTTCGTGGGCTTCTCACATCTCTATACAGGTTTGATTCAAAATATATGGTGTTGTTGTACTGCTGTTTGATGATTTTTTTTTGAAGCAGACTGTTTGATGAAATTTATCCGTTATAAAACTTGTTCTTTGCTTTGTTGTAGGCATGTCTTCTTCCTACACCGAAGGGGAACTGTTTTGCTAATTACGCTCGATGCGTCAATCAGATATTGCATAATACTTCGAATAATGTCCAGGTGATTTTTTCAAATTTTCAATTTTCCATTCACTTCAATTTATCTTTTCTTGGCATTCAACGTTTTCCCTTATTTTTTTTCATATCTACAATAGAAGTTGTGGCTTAGGCTTCCACTTGAAAATTTTGAAGTTGACGAAAAGGAGGATGATGCTGTTCATGATATATGGGAAATGTGGAATTCTTTTCGCACGATTTGTGAACATCATAGTCGTCTCTACATAGTCCTTGAGATTAGGTCAGTGGATTGATCTTCAAATTTTCACCTTCCATGACTTAATAATTTTATGATTAAAATACCTTATCCTTTTAAATATTGACCTATTTTTGGGATATATTGAGATAGTTTATTATTAATACCTTAAATGGCTAATTATGGAATTCAGGGGTTCATTGCCATCTGAGAATTCTCTTGCACGGTGGTTTGGAGAGCCTGTGAGTGCTACTATCATTCATACAGATGTAAGTATTTGTTTCCTATGTTTTTTTTTGGAGAAAAGTAGCTAGCATTCTCTTTTTCCTGATTAGGTTTATGATCTGATGATTGATGATTGCAATATTTTCTTTATTTTGCAGTCTTTTCTCACAAATTCACGTGGATATCCTTGTTTATCAAAGCGACACCAGAAACTGCTGGAAGGATTCTTTAATCATTCTGTGCAGGTGCCACAAATGTTTTTTTCCCTTTCAATTAAAGAAGATTTAGTTGGATATATTTTCCGTTCACGTTCTCAGCTTTCCTATTATGGAGGCAGTCCTTTAAGTAGTAGATTTTATGGTATAGATTGTACAGTATACGCTAGTTTTATGACATACTTTTCATAGTAACATTAATTGCATGTATGTATCTGTCATTCTGTGATTTCTGTACAACCCACTGTTTATAATGGAAAATAAGTTTTTTGAGAAGGTTGAACTCTCAACTTTCAAGCCAATTTCTTCCTAGGATCTGCTACTACTTTTCCTGTTTCTTGACTTGCTTCCACCGTTGCAACTTGAGATGATTCAATCCTGCTTTTCATCCTTATTTCTATCACTCGTAACCCTAAATCATTTTTCTGTTAACTACTTAATTGCCAATCATTATTTACTACTATTATTAATAATCTCCTAAGATCAGACGCTATATTACTATCGGCTGTTGAGTGGTCTCAATAACCTCTATATGGTTTTCTGTTTTCAAAAGTTACCTAAAGGTTATAATTTCTGATTGTTTTATTTTACAGGTGATACTTTCAGGAAATTTATCGAATAATAATCCTCTTGATGGTTTGAAGAATCACACAAATGGTGGCAGTGGCGAAGATCAAACTAAGGGTACATTCTGAAATATCTCTAGCATTTTAGAATTTGACTGATATCACATCTTGATCTTCCTATATTATTTTGTCAGATCTTTTTTTATATTGTGCAGAGATGTATATTTTATTATCTTTTGATTTTTGTTTGGTGTGATTGTTATAAGCAACTAAGACAAGATGATTTTTTTATCCAGATGCAATTACACATCCACTCATTTCTTATCTAAAATATATCGCATATCTATATCAGCGGATGGATCAACTTCCTATCCAGGAACGTTTTGAGGTAGTAAATCTAAATTCAAGCATGCCATCTTTATTTTATATTTTTGGATGTTTCTCTTTAGTCTTGCTAATTTTACCTCATCTCTGTTTTAGATTGCGTACAGAGATTATCTTCAGTCACCTTTGCAGGTATAGTTTTTTTTAATGTAAATGAAACCATTTTACTTTTTGCGCTTGGGAAGTTCTGTTCTAAATTAAATTTATTTTCCCCACCTGATATAAAATAAATTATATTCTTTTTCCACCTAATATTAAATAAATGCAGCCTCTCATGGATAATCTTGAGGCCCAAACGTATGAGACATTTGAGAAAGACACTGTAAAGTATAGCCAGGTTAGTCCTCAGTTCAGAGATTTTTGTTTTTCTCCATAAAACAAGTAAATAGTAGGTCGAACTAAAAATGTTAATGCTATCCATTATTCCGGCAATATGCACTATTTCTTTCTATTTGGTTCAATTGTATGTACATGTTAGATTCTGGGCTATTAGCGGATATTAATAGAGATTTAGAGGGTTGTTGTTAAATCTGCTTATCCACTATTATCACCGATTCTTAATTGAATTTATAGATTTATCCACTATGTGGCCACATAGTCTACATTATTTTAATTGAAGACCTTGATTATCAGTTTCAGAACATTTGCTACATCCTCTTTATTTTTATGTTACATTGTTGTCTATATGTAACTAAATCAAGGTTTTGGGTGCGCGCGCATATGCGATGATGCGCCCCCAGAGGGAGATGCGCCTGGCGCATCTCCCTTAGCCGGATCCGGGTCGGATCCGGGTAAAATCCGACCCGGATCCAGGCCTGTTTTAAGTTATTTAAATAACTTAAAACAGTGTTTTGTTTTTATTTTTAAAAAAAGGCCAATTTTTTATTTATTTTAAGACCTTATAAATTTTTAGCATAAAAATTTATACATTGGTCCATGAAAAGAGCTATATTATTTTTAATATAAGCTCCTCCCACTCTTTAGACTTCGTATTTGTTTTAGACAAAATGAATCTTTATTTATAGACCAACCTTCTTTGTGTTTTTTGAATTTTATCGATGTGAGACTAAAAAAGTGTGGTTAAATAAATTATTATTATAGAGTATTTTTTATGTTGTAGATGTATTAAAGAAGGCCCAGCCCAGCCCATTACATTATTATTTTTTAAAAGCCTCTTGGGTTATTTATTATTTTCTTTTTATAAAAGCCTCTCTTTTATAAGTTTAAAGAAACTCTAGCCATTTATAGAGCTATATTATTACGAAAATACCCCTAAATGGTTAACCGGTTTTTAAACCTTGGTGTTACAATGAATTATAGGGTGTTATAATAATTAATAAATATATGAATTATAATAATTTTTCTATCCAATATATTTTTAACTAAAAAATTTAATTAATATAATTTAGATATATAAAAAAATATTAATTTCCTATAGTTTTATAAATATTTACGAAAATGCCACTGGCGCATCTGAGCGCATATGCACGCATATGCTCAGATGCTCCAGGTGGCGGCGCATCGCGCAGAGGCGCATCCGGAACCTTGTCTGAAAATGCAATGAAACAATTGTTCTGAAAATAGAGAAACACCCACTCTTATAGTGTTTCTTGGATACAAAGTGGTGATACAACTTCAGTAAACAGATGTTGCAGGGTGCCCTTGTCTATTGGCAGAAGATACAAAGGAGAAGTTATGTGTGATGTAGTCAAGATGGATGCAACACATATATTGCTCAGTAGGCCTTGGCAATATGATTCATTTGCTAATCATAATAGGAGAACCAACCACTATGTTATCAAGATAGATGGTATAAAGGTAGCATTCTTACCTCTCCCTGTAGAAAAAAAGTTGTCTTAAAAACCTAATTTGATGATCAGTTCACAGAAAGAATTCAGACAGACATTGGGGTCTAGTTGTGAAGCAATGGCAGTGGTAGTGAAAGAAGTTACAAAAAGAAAAGAAAAAAATATTCCTTCTGCAATTGTTGAACTGTTTGAGGAATTTCCAGAAGTTATGGCTCTAACTGTGTGGAATGTCAGGTGACTTAACCACCCATCTGAGCAATCTGAAGTTAGGAAGTTATTGTGTAACTTAAAATCTGAAATTTTTGAATTATTAGAAACTAAAATTAGAGCTGAGAAATTTGAGGATATATCTAAATCCTTTGGGGACGAGTGGAACTGTGTCTCAAATCTGGTTTCTTCTGCCCCTGAATCCATCTGGGTAGGATTGAGGAGAGATGTCTGGTAGGGAGTGGTCATAGTGTCGCAGACAACTATTACATCTTAGGCTGGAGAATGATGATGCTAGCCTTCCTGCTCACTGTGATTTATGCCTCTAACAACAGAGAGGAAAGAAAGTCACTCTGGGAGGCTCTGTTGGACATAAGTAATTCTGCCAATTTACCCTGGCTGTCCTTGGGGGATTTCAATGAGGTCACATGCCCTGAGGAGAGGATCTCCCAAGGGGTCTATTGTCATGGTGGTCCATCTGAATTTCTCAATGCCAGATTAGCCTCCCAACTGATTGAGTTATTCTTTGTTAGAGGTGAGTTCACATGGACCAACAAATCCGTGGGCTCTGCAGCTAGGTTTAGTAGGTTATATAGAGATTTCACTAACCTAAAGTGGATAGATCTATGGCTCCAATCAAGGCTGGAATTCTATAGGGGTAGTACTAGTGATCATGCGATAAAGATCATAGCTTTCTCTACCCCTGAGAAGAGCCCCAAGGCTTTTAGGATCTATGACTTCTGGCTCGCTAATGAGGACTTTATAGCCTTGGTCAAGGAAGGAATTAGTACAACAAAATAGCCTTTTAAAAGGGTTAGGGGAAGTTAGGGAGTTAGGGAATTACTGCAGAAGATGGCATATGAGGATGCAGACCTTAGGCAAAGATCAAAAGCTAGCTGGCTACCAAAGGATATTGTGAAGCAGAAGATGGTTTTGAGAGGTGTTGGTTCCACATCATCGTCCGCAACCAAGGAAGTCAAATTATGTGGGAAGATAAAAGTCGTGGATACTTTGGGTTTGAACTTTGGAGGGTGATGAAACTCTTCATGATGTGGTGAGGAAAAGAAAAACCAAAGCCAATTGATCATATGACAAGAAAATAATTGCTCGACCAATATGATGTAAGACACTCTACTTGTGGTGTTGCACTCAATGCGGAATTGCATGTAAATTCAGATATTTAAAATTTCTGATTTTTGCCAAATCATTTATTAAATGTGATTTTCTGATATAGGCTTGGACAGAAAGTATTGGCCGCTATGGTCTGGCCTATATTATTCTTTTACTGCGCCTAATTTGAAGACCACTTTTGGTATCTGAAGTTCTAAATATTCACGAACTGCAGAAGATGCATGAGCAACAATGGAGTAAAGGTAGGCGTACAATAATGTCTGATGGATGAGCTGATCGTCGTAAGAGAATAATCAACTTCTTGGCAAACTCTAGGGTTCAAATTTTCTACCTTGGTTCTATCGATTGCACAACAAAAATAAAGACAAAGGAGTTCATTACCGTGTGTTTAGCTAATGTGAATGAGAAAGTTGGTAAAGACAAGGTAGTTGGGTCTCGCACTTGACGACATTGAAAGATATTTAAATTAAAATTCAGAAATACATCAGTCTCTCCTTTGATTCAGAGTATTACAAGAAGAGTTGTTTTCACCCTTTAGAGACATCTATGATGGAAGTATGGGAGACCAACCTCCTGAGGCAGCGTATCTAGTTACTGTATAACTAGACTACATAGCTAACGGGAGAGAGTCAATGAGCTTCTTGCTCATTTCTTTTTATTTCTGTTTTTTATTTCTATACTCTGTAAACTGAGCATTGGCCTTATTTTTTTAATGAAATTTAATTGCTTCAAAAAAAAAATCAGAAATATAATTTTTTTACTTTTTATAGATTACATTCATATAAACACGTAACCAAACAAGGAAGAAAAATCACCACCTTGCACGCCGAGTGGTATATAGTAAAGAACTAGTGTAGTGTGGTGTAACCCAATATGTCACATCTTTCCTCACCCTTTAAAGCATAAATGAAGCTAAGGATCACTTGAGGAAGTTCGATTTGTCTAAGACTCGAATTGGGCAAAGGGAAATCAATCTCTAGATGTTGTTGATACTATGATAAACACTATGTTTTGGATGGCACTCGAAGATCTTTTGAAAGCATCAGGACCAAAGCCAAATATGTATGACGACCAAATATAGTATCCCTAGCATTCAAGAAAGTAATAATTCTGAATTTGGACGGAGATGCATCGAGTTACCAATTGATTTTTAAAATTCTTGAGAAACGATAGGAGAAGCATTACAACTTACAAGTCACCCATAGTGAAAGACGCTTTCTACTTGAACCTACTAGATTACTATAAGATGGAAAGGTAATCATAAATGAGTAATTCGTTTTCACTTGAACATTGACTCATGACACCCATCAATCTTCTTTTTTATTTTAGTGACCCGGAAACTAGGTCCGAATGAAATAAATATGTGGAAGCCTTTGCTGATGTCCTCGACAATCATTGTCAAAATGGCAATGATATCGAAGTAAGGATGAGGGACTTGGTGACATGCTTGTACAAGAAGTCAAGAACAGATCAGTAAGATTTAGAGCTTCTGAAGCAGAAGAGATGAACTTAAAAATAGAACCATTTGAATGGTGGGACCATTTGAATGGTGGGGTTTATTTGCCACTCAAACCTCAAGTTTGAAGAAAATCTCTTTGAGAATCCTTGGGTTATGTGTGCCCGGCTTCAAGTTGCGAAAGGAATTCGAGTACTTTTAGACATGTAAGCTAATAGTGATTTGACCTTTTCAAATTTTAATAGTGAATGTCATTTGCAGTTTCACACGAAGAGTCGAAGTAAGTTGGGTTTTGTTTGATTCGATAATTTTGTCTACACCAACCACAACATCATTTTGAGTTTGAATAGCCTATTCTAGTATTTTGTAAGCTGAACAATTGATGCTCTATAAGTGTAGAAGGGCACGGTACAATGCTCCTTAGTTTCAACTATTTTCAATCATAGTTCAAAAAAGCTTAAAGCGCTCCCAATTTCCAGGGAGCGCTTTTTTAGCTTTAAGCGCGCTGAAAGCGAAAAAAGCGGTAGTGGCATAATTGTAAATATTTGCAATTTTTAAAAAAATTGCATATATATCCCTGTTTATATATATAATTTTTTCAAAACCTGTACATGTATGATTAACCATAAAATATATATAAACCTGTCAATATTTGCCCATCATCTTAAAAATACACATCCAAACAAATACATCCAAGTTATTTGAAAAAAACTATCAAATCATTTACCCTAATCATCTAGACGAGCACCTACTTCTATATTATCTAGAGGCTCTCTGATAATTTCCGCAATTTCATTCATGGCATAACGATATTGGGATTCAGTTCCCATATCTGCAAATGAAGTCCTCTGTCTCTCATAGGTATATCCACGGGTTTGCACACTCCTTGTAGACGGTCCCGGTTGTTCAGCAGCTCCTGAAGCTTCCTCCACCTGCGCCCATGTTAGTCCATCTGCCTCAGTGTAGACGAACTCGTCGCATGCCCCTTCTACGCCTGTCATCCACTCGCTATTGAAGTTCATCGAGTCGACTCTTATGGGATCGTATTTGCCATTCGCTTCCAATTCCAATTGTCGGTGTCGTTGTGTACGTTCATCTAATTTCCTGTTGTACGTTATGTACACCAGACGATCCAATTTTTTGGAATTCAATCGATTCCTTTTCCTCGAATGGATCTGCAAATAGTATATTAGGGTTATGGTAATGACCTAATATCTGAAAAATAACCCTAATTTACAAATGATAATTAAGTTCTTACGTGTTCAAATAAACTCCAATTTCTCTCACAACTAGATGCAGAGGCACAGAGAGCTAAGATTCTCATTGCGAATTTTCTTAGTTCTATGGTGGAAGTTCCATAAGTACGCCACCACGTAACTACAAAGAAAATCGTTACTTGACAGTCATGATTAATTGTCAATCAAAGGAGAAATCAAATATTTACTTGGTTCGGCCTTGTCAATTGACAATTTAGCGATTGAGGAGCCAAATCTTCCTTGTCTTGTCTTGTACAAGTCAGTATCCATCACAACTTTCATTCTAATTTCTTCATCATCAATCATCTTCTCCATACAATCTTCAAAAGCCTCCTCATAAGACGCCACTTCGTGAATACCGGCCGTACTACAATCGATAAGCAATGAATTTAGTGATAGTGAAACATTAGTCATAACTATCATTATGAAATACCTTTTTAGCTTGTAGTAGACTACTGGATTGAGAAATGCTGCTGCTTTGAATAGTGGAGATTGAAAGTGTTTAGACCAACGAGTTTCCAATATTTTGAAAATTGGCATATAGTCGCGTTCTATGTTCTTGAAGTTTGTCATTATCGCTTCCTTAGCCTTCAGAAATGCGGCCGCTAGAGATGACAAATTCGGTTTAGAGTCACTATCTACCAATCTCAGCACAACAAGTAAAGGTTCTGATGCTTTCAGACAATCTTCAACAGTCATCCAAAACCGAGTGTTGCAAACTAAATCTGCAACCGTTAAACCATCTCCCTTCCTCACCCATGGACGCCAATTAAATGTCCTTAAGACTTCACGTTGTTCGTGCAAGCTCTTTAAGGTAAGGTATGAGGTTGCAAAACGAGTTACCCCCGGCCGAACCAGTTCTTTTCCTTTGGTCGCCTCTAACCATTTGCTATGAAGTGTTGAATGGTTGTAAACGTGAGTAGTGATCTTCAAGGAATTTCTAATACATGTCTTGTATTGCGGGATCTTTCCTATGTCCTCGAGAATCAGATCCATGACGTGTGCGGCACACGGTGTCCAGAATAGATGCTTGTATTTCTCCATCAAAATTTTTCCCGCACGAACGTAGTTTGAAGCGTTGTCCGTGCAAATCTGTAAATTTCAAATTGTTTGAAATTACCAAAAAATAAAAGATGAAATTGTAATTAATGATTAGTACCTGTACGACATGTTCAGGTCCAATTATTTTCATTGCATTCTCAAGACCGTCTGCAATGAACTCAGTCGTCTTATCTTGGCTAGATGCATCTACTGAGTGCAAGTAGAAGGTTCCCGCAACCGAATTGACCAAAAAGTTAATAATATTCCTTCTACGCTGATCTGTCCAACCATCAGACATGAGAGTACAACCACTCTCTATCCAAGCTTCCTCATGTTTCTTTCTGATCATATCAATAGTCTTAGTTTCGTTGTTCAGTAACGGAGTTCCAAGACTATACGGAGTTGGTGGTTGACAATTTCTACCAAACCTTCCGATCGCTTCCATCATACACTACAAGTCAATATATTATTACAAGTCAATTGTATTTG